>CAKKTI010000032.1:74464-96036 GCA_920105805.1 Condylostoma magnum
TATTACGAAGTATTAAACATTGACATTCTAGTAGAGTATGCCTATTCGTTTATTACTAGGAAAGTTAAAGACTCTAATGGGTAAATTTTAACTATTTCTTAATTATTCATTAACTACATAATGGATGTAAAAGAGAACAAGCTGGGCAATACCAGTCACATTGCGGCATGTTTTTAAGGAAAACGCATTGTAGGTGAAATCCTCGCTCGCAGATCTCGCAGATTACCAGTTGCCCTTCCTCAATGCATAAACTGCACTCGAAATCATCAGGATCGGGGAATATGGTTTTATGAGTAAATTTGTTTATTGAGTCTTCAAGCAATTAGCATATGAATTAGAGTTGCTGTATATGTTCAATTTCCTATAAAATCTCAAGAATCGGAGAATAAATAAATGATAAGGGTTTTCACACTGGTTTATCTATTTAGATCCTTTTCGGAAGTTTTATTGGAGACTTTAAGTGGATTAAAAATCAGGTAAGTTGCTAGCATATTTGATTGATTTCATTGGATTTGATTAAAGTTTTACGTCATTTTTTCACCCCGTTTGGCTCTGATATAATCTTTTTGTTTTTGTAGTAGTGTTTTGTCAGTTTGAATTCAGTATTAAGGATTTTTGCTTTTAACTAGTCCAATTCTATAAAAGGTAAATGTTCTGTAAATTATGAGGGGATTTAATCAAACTCAATTAACTCGAATGATTCTTAAGTTTTTGTGAAGAAATTGTAACAGTTTTGAATAATTTTAAGAAAAGGGAGTTATTCCTAATCTATCAGACTTTGTTTTATTTATTAGAATTATTAACTTAAGTTGTAATACTCTCAATTTGATTCAGTTTTTTAAAAGATTTTGTCAGGGTAAAAGTTAAAATAAAAGTACTAGTTTTTATTAGTATCTTTGTATATAAAACTGGTTTAATATGTTAAATAAATCAGTTATTATATAGTTTAATGCATTTCTTATTCTCCTTTTTCATTTAAAGCTTATCTTTATTTCTATCTTTCCAATTACGAAAGTTTTCTCTGTACATTTTAATATTCATCAGCTCTATATTAAATTTGCTAATGAAAAGTCTTGGTCTCTAATATGCACTGAAATATCATTTTAAGCAGATTAGTTTTCTCGTTCTCATCAAAGGAATCTATTGTAGTATATAGTAACTTTTATACAATATCATCATAAACTTGAATTAAATCTTAATCCCATGACTCAATACTAAGAATGTCGAATAGAACATATTCTAGGACTAAATGTAAGTTATCAAGATAACTTTTATGACTGCATTATTTAAATTTGATTACTAACAACAAGTGATATTAGAAGTTTGTTATAGTTTAGCATAAACTATCGTTAAAAACGAATTCTTTTATCAACATCTTTGTTAATTGTAGTACTATGTTTCTATATATAACCCCTTTGTCCCTTTTAGCCAACATATCCTTGATAAAACTCAAGCTTAAATTAGGAATATCAAACATCTAATTAAATTTAAACAGAAAATCAGTTATATAAAAGATATCAGTATTAGCATCATTTACTCTATACGTCTCTGGCATTTAAACTTACTCAGTAGTTTCTGTCTACTAATCTTTTTCCTCATTCTTCTTTCCATTACACATCTTTGCACTTAATAGTTTCTTAATTTTCCTTTGATAAACCTACTAAGCCTTAGAGTTTTCCTATCTATTCTACTTCTATATTTTCCTCTATATAAAAGGCTCGCAATGAAAGCAGTATCAATTGAAATACGGAATATCCTAAATAATAAGGCCAATACATGCTAGATGAAAGCTCCTACTACAGTGAGAACATGAAAGTAACTGTCCTCCCTTCCTGCACTTTTAACATCACTTCTTACTTCCTTCTCTATATGAATCACTTTATAAAGCTATTACTTTCACATCGTGATAGACGCCATCTAGTATACTTTAGCAATTTTAATTTTTCATATAAAGGGGGCTTTAGGTAACATTTTCTAATTTAACTATCCAATAAAAGCCTTGATAACCTTCTCATACGTTTCTGGCATATGATTAGGGAACATTGTTTTACTGAAAATTATCTCGGAATAATACTCTGGGTTAACAAATCCTCCAATATACTTACCAACGTAGTTCTCATTAAGTAGATAGGCTTCTTCCTATTTAAACCGATTAAATATCTAAAAAACGCTTCCAGGTGGCTCTAATTTGTAATTATTAAACACTCTTTTCAATTCAACATAGAAATCAGCGAGTTGTGCCTAGTTTTTCTATTATAAAGCCTCTATGATCTAAGATCCCCTCAACTCCCCCGCAATTTCTCTTTACCATAATTCTAGCATCATATTACACAAGTCCCTACAGGTTCCATAGGATAATCTAGGTATAATATCGTTTCCGTATACAACTGAAGTCATTATATCTTATAGATGATCATTCAGTTCTTTGCTAAAGGATTACGGAGGTGCAAAGCACATTACTTTGAATTTTCTTTACATGATATCAGGATCAGAGAATCAAATTAACCCTAAGACTGAAGAACAACCTGCTCCTAAGCTATGCCCAGTTATCCATAAATCGTAATCAGGGAAATCCCTTAAACTTTGTAGTACCTGGGCTTTTATATTGTTTGATATGTTTTATGCTGACTGTAGAAACCCAATATGTACTAAGCCTGTTGCTATAGGCTGACCTGTTTAATAATCAGTCATTGTATAAGAAACATACTCTGCTTTCATATCCGTTAATGCGTCTACTATTGATAATGTGCCTCGTATTACTACTATTATTGACTTCAGTTGATGAGAAATTGAAACTAAGTGTACTGGCTGATAAGGCTCGTTTAAAAAAGAAGAGTAAACTATGTCTTCTGGCTTAGTATCTGTGTATTACTGAAAAACTTAAATATCTGGTATTTTTTTGAATAAATCAAAGTAATTTTTATTCATTTTACAGTTAATTAAAAGTTTACCGTATATTGCAAGGGCAAATTTGATCAGTTATGACATTTTTATAAGTCTTTCATTGGAATACTTAATTTCATTGTTTATTGGTATTTCTCATATAATGCTTCTTGCTGCTTTTTGCATTCTAGCATATATTGAAATGTACTTTATTATCGATATTATTGGTATTTTTTTTACATCTTCTGTACTGTCACGTATAAATGCAACAGTTTCCCGCATAGTTTTACGATTGCTTAATGAAAAAATCCAGCTTTAATAGCCTGTTATTTAATTAGATTAGTAGTAGTATTCAATTTCCTCTTGCTCTTGATTTAATCCATTCTGGATTATTTTCAAGTTATCAATTGTATTAGCATATTCTATATTTGCATAGGTTTTTATAGCTGCTCCTATTCCTCCTATGATTAATTTTAGTCCTCTAAAAAGTCCTGAGATTTTATTAGATGTGCCTCTATCTAATTCATCTAGAAAACCATTTACACCATTATTCAGGCTGTTAACACCCTTTTGGATTGTTCTGCGAGTGTTCTATGCTGTGGGAATAGCTACTCCTTCTAATGATGCAGCTCCTGTTGAAACTAATCGGTATTTTTGTTTACGTAGAAAATCCATTTTATATATTTTGCATATAAAGCTATGAATAATTTATTACCTAATGAAAACAGCTTGCTATAAACTTTAAAAATCTTTCTGCATATAATGTCGGTGGAATACATGAAATTTCGCCTCCAAATCTGATGTATTTGTAATTATATTCTATTTACTTTTGAATAGTAAATGTTTAACCAATATCTATTATTGCCAGAGAGTATCTAAATCCAGCTTAACCTATACTTTAGTACTCATATTAATTAAAATCACTTTCTTTTTCGTATATAGCTAAAAGTAGGGAATAATCCATTATGTATTAATCCCTCAGAAAATCAACATCTACTTTCAAAGCATTCAAAATCTCTTCTTTTGCTTCTTGTGAAACTTGTATAGAATAATTATTATCTCTAAAATCAATATCTTTCAAAATATTGCCAAATAATGATTTTCTATCATGTGTACTTCCTTTCAAATCAAAGACAATTGAACTGTTATTTGTTTGTATTGCATTGTCCATTATTAAGAAATACTGATTTGCATTACGGAAGTAAAATATCCCCAGAATTCTGATAATCAAACTCTAGGAATTATTTTCCAAATGTTTGCAATACCTTTTAGAAAATTGCTAAGTGAAAAACTTTACCTCTGAGTATGTTATTGTCTTTATTATATACTTTTTAGTTAAGGTTTTTGCCATAAATGCTCCACTCTTTCCAGCGTCTTATGATTACTACACATTAACATTTTAAATAATCTGATCAGGCGCTATCTCCCTGTATATAAATTACTAAATGAAGGCTTATGTATCAAAATTTTAACTTTTTCTTATTTAGCTGAATTATTCACTACAAAATTCGGCAATAAATAAGTCTTCATTATCATCATAAAAACTGTATTATTCCTATTTGAAGCTTTTACTAATTTTGAACTATCTTATATTTCCTTGATCTTTAGTATCTTTATTATCTACGTATACTTAATCCATATATATAAATAGAGCTTAGAATAGCTATTTAATTGACCTATATGTAATTTCCTCAAAAAAGATATTGAGGCCTTAATCCGTCATGCTGATTAGACTTTCCTATTATTAACGCTCATTTTTCCTTTTACATGTTAAAGATTTAAATACTTGTTTTATTATTTTCCATCTTGATAATCTAATAAGACTTATTACTCCTCCAAGAAATGAGCCACTTGCTGCATTACTGAATTACACATTATCATCAATAGTCTCTATATCATTTAGCATTCAAACATTAGTAACAACCATTAAAATTCCTGTTAAAAATAAATAGAATAATATTAAAGAATGTCTTACCAAAGTTTAGTTTTTATACATAATAGCGCATCTTATACTAATTATCAAAGGTATAATACTTATTATCAATGAATTCGAAAACAGGATGATTGTTGCAATTAATGCATTATTCGAAGGAAGCTAATACTTACATTCCCATTTAGTATCAGATTATGTCATTCCTAGTATTGAATAAGTACTAAAAGCTATGGAAAGAGAGAAGCAGTATATGTGATAAAGTATAAGTCGCTTCTTATAATTAGTACTAAATGGATTATTGATTTTTACTGCTAATTCTATTCCTAAAATTGTCATGTAATTTGCTACATTAAATAAAAGGATATTGATAATGAATACAAAGATACTACAGCTTCAAACCTAGTCTATTTCTTGGTAATTAAGGTGTAAACAGATATGCTATAGATGGAATAAAAATAGCACTATTCCTTCTGTTAATATTATTGATCCTGGGTGCTACATTAATTTCTTTATTACTATATGAGAATAGATTAAAATAGTCGTCATTACGAGGGAGAAAATATTGATATATAGTAAAGCTGTATCATGATCCTGATTTGACATATTAAATTTGTTCAAAATTAAAGTAATTTCAACAAAACGATGGAGTTCTTATAATTTCTGTATGCCCACTTAAAATTGATTATTTCTGATTAACAATGTAGATTATTAACTTGCAAAATTGATGGAAGTTTTGATAATTACTGTAATTTTTTATAATTATTATTCATTAAAGATAGGGCAAACATAGAATAAAGTATGCTAAAATATACTAATCTCATATATTAATGTGTATCTTATAAAACATACAAACATAGAAAAGCTGACTAAATATTAATTAACATATTATATTGTTTCGATCAATTTGAATAATTATGAAATATACATTGCCTTAATTAAAAGACTAAGACTTATTCAACTTAAAGCATTCGTTTCATAGTAAAACTTAATCGACTTTTATAACTTATTTAAAATACCCAAGGATTTATAAAGAAAGCTTTAATTAGTCTGGTTTCCGTTAAACTTATGCGTTAAAATACAACACCAGTTAAATTTTATATATCAAACTTAGGAAAAGAAATATACCTTAACTCCCATTTTGCATTAAAATACTCATTAATATTCTCAATTGATAACAAATACCTACCAAACTTACCTTTCTAACTAATAAATCCTTTAAAATTTCCCAAAAACAAAATACTTAAATAATATGCGTTTTATACCTTAAAATTATAGGGTAAAAGCAAATCTCTAACTTATTTTAAGCTGGTTTTATGACATATTAATAGTTAATGGACGATTTTTTACCCTCCTTGTCAAATTTAGACTTTCTAGATGATATGGAGCCTGCCTGAAGTATAAAAAGCAAGGATTCTTACGACTTTAAAGGCTCAGAATACCAAAAATCAGCCTCCACAGCTTTTACTGAGCCAAGTTTTAAGGAGGTAAGTGTCTTTCTCGACACGGATTTTGATATACAGTAAAATATATAACTCTAAAACATACAATTCCCAGCTAATAGACGTAGAAATGTCTGAACAATCGAAGAAGATGAAGAGCTAGGAAAACTTGCGTAAAGCCTTAAGAAAAACTGGGCAGAAATAGCCAAGCATTTTCCTAACAAAACAGCTAAAAGTGCTTAAAAGCGATGGGAAGTAAGACACGACCCTAATATTAAAAGAACAAGATGAACTGATTAAGAAGATAGAATAGTTATTCAAGCTTATAATGAAATCGGAGGAAACTGGAAAAAAATAGCATAAAGACTTCCAGGTAGGCCCATTGACACGGTAAAAAATAGATACTACGGGTCAATTAGAAGGAAGTTTAAAATAGGGGAAAAGGAATAAGATGATATGTTTAAAGTAAATGAAGAGGTTTTATAAGGGGATCATAACATGGATTAAACTGGAGAAGATTTAATAAACAGTTTATTAGTAGATTCTGAAAAAAATGATATAAGTCAAGGAATCAACCTTTTAGACTTCCAAGATTCAATTGTAAAAGAGACTGAAGATGATGCCTAAGACAAACTTAAGCTACTTTATAAGCAGATGGAAACACTTGAGAGCTACCTTAATCAAACTAAGGATCAATTGAAGCAGCTAGAAACGGAAGCAGGAGTTTCTTTTACTAATAATTGATTAAAATAATCTGTTAAAAATGTAGTATAGGAAGATTCTGGGATAGCTTAATAGGAATCCAATGCATAAGGAAAAATAAAGTAAATATAATAACAGTAATCATTTATGTATTACTAGGCCAAAACATTCTCTTCTAGATGTTTAAAGCTCATTGCAAATGAAATAAAGATTAAATACACTTTGTTGTTTGTTTTTGAGTAATAGAAGGTAAAGTCTTCCTCCATTGCAGTAAGAAACTTAAAGCAATAGATAAATAACACCTAGAACTACTTGTAAGAGTAATAAATTATAGAGTAAATGATGTAGATAAAATGATAAGCCAAGAGTTATGTCAATTTCTGTACCAAGAACTGCTGTTAAGCTTTATTTTAGTTAAAATCAAGCATAAGACTCGGAAATTGAAGATAGTCCGCTGTTAAGACCTGTGGCTAGATATAATCATTAGGATAATGTAAAATACGGTGTAATTCTAGTGTAATTGTTGCTATATTAATTTAAAATGATTAAACAAATTTTAGATATAAATTCATTACTCACTGAATATTTTATTTGGGGGTTTGTCGTTTCTTGAAGAATTAGGACTTTCTGTAGTTATCCCTTCTTATGTTGAAAACTGTAGATATCTCTATAAATCTAAGGAAGAGCTGCTCATCATTTCTTGCTTATTTGGAATTTTATTAATCACAGGCTCATATAGTATTAGCTTTTAAATGTCTTCGTAATCAAACATTTATTATAGTATCTTATCTGGATTTTCAGTAAATGGCCTTCTATCTAGACTTTTGACTTAGATTTGTGGCTCATTTAAGCTCTATTTCATGCTTTATATAGAAGAATTCAAAGCTTCCATACTTGTTTATACAGTTGTCTCTTTCATAAAATCTAAGGCTTATTTTGCTATTGCAATAGCAGATGTAAAAGCCGTTTATAAGTCCCAATTACTAACAATTATAGTTAGTCTTAGCTATGAAAGCATTTTTTGATAGACTTATTAAGAGTTTTGAGTAATACTCCATAACAATTGAATTAAAAGAGTGCTGTATTGATTATCAAAAAATGTGCTATTAGTTATCTATATCTAGCATTGTATATCTAGTAAAGGAACTATGTATTTAGCTCATTTTTCTTCATTTTCAAAGGTTTAATGCAACTTATTAATTAATTTCGGGTTTTGAGATCAATCTATTTTTCTCAGAAGATGCGATAATGTTGACAGTTGTTTACTAATATTCAGTTAATTGTTTCTTTATAGAAAAAACTTAGTAGTGTCTAAAATTGATTAAACTGCTAAATCTAAAGTCTCCTTTCGCTAAAACTAGCTTTCATTGCTCATTATATAATTAGTATATTTGTCTACCATCTTCTAGGTTATACTTATCTTCTATATTTCATATCTTACAAATTACTTTGAATATCCCAGCACTTTGTGCAGTTTATAAGGATTTTCGCCTTTTAAAATAGGCCTTAGTATCTCTTTTGTAATACTCTTATCAAATATTGTTGAAAACATTTTAATAATGTCTAAGGAACTCATACAAAAGTTGCCTAGGAAAATCGTTGAATTACAAGGATTTTTAAAGTCTGAAATGCAATAAAAGTAATATTGGCAATAAAAAGCTAGAAAATTAAGGTAAAAGCTGAATTAAATGCGATAATTAGCAAAAGATAATGGTTTAGCTAGGTCAAAGTCTGAATCTAATATCCGTTTAATGTAATAAAGCTTTCTATAACAGAAACACTAAGTAGGACATTTAAAGGGCCAATTAAGTTTCAGTCGTGTAAAACTTTAAAACAGTAAAATCTCTGCATAATAATAAATTGACAATCTTTAATAATAACTAGCTATAAAGGATAGCCAGGTTACAGAGTTGCAATAAAGATCTAGTTAACTAGATTTTAAACTGTAGTTACAAAACTAGGAAATAGAATCTTTAAAAAATCAGCTAAATGCTCAAAATCTACAATAAACCAAAATTATTCAAAACTTAAGCCAAAATGAGCAAGATTTATAGTAGAAAGTAATAACCCTTTAGTCCGAACTGGATTAAAGCAATGCTAAATTAGAAAGCTATAGAAATCAGTCAAATTAATCTGAGCAGACAATCAGATTATTCCATTAAGTTGTCTCACACAAGGAAAAAGAAATCTATAGAACTAAAGTGTAATTTTTATACAGAGAAAAATCAGAACTAGAAACACGTAGTGATGCTCTCAGCGGAGTAGTAAAATAACTAGAGTCACAACTATTACAACTAAGGAAGGAAAAACAAGAATTTTTAGTTAAAAAGTGATAAAAATGGAAGAATAGTCCGTAATTTATGAGTATCAAAGCATAATACAAGCCATGAGACTGCAAATATAATAATAAAAAAGATAAATTCAGTAGTTTAAGGAGGAATTGAACATTTATAGGAATAATATAGAGAAAGATTCAACTAAATCCTCTTCCTTTTAGGAAAATGTGAATACTGAGCTTATCGATTATTTAAAGTAGCAGTTGGAAATAAGATAGAATGAGTTAGTAAGCTCCTAAACATAAAACAGTGTTTTATCATAAAACTATCAAAACTTATAGAACTAGTATAACAGATTTTACCTCTAAGTATAAGAGTTTGTCTCAAATATACAAAAACAACTTCCTAAATGAACTAAATTGCCAAAACAGCAGATTATATAGCTTCTGCAGCAAAAAATTTAAACACTAGACGATTATACTTAATAAAGCTAATAAACTAGTTCCTTATAACCTATATAGGAAGAGCAACGACTTACATGTGAGATCTAGACACTTAATGAATAAATGAATTTTCTATAAAAACAAAATCTAGACATGCGATATGCTATAGAATAATCAAATATACGAGTTGATGGCCTTACATCAGTAATAATCGATAAATAAAAGAATGAGCCAGCTTCTAGTATTGATTACTTAATTCGTAAAAAAAACTCATTTAGTAATTAAAGCAGCTTTATTGACCAACTCACGGATGGAACATTTTCAAAGTCTCCGTCACCTTAAAAATATGCAGGGGAAGCTAAGCCTGTAAGACGATAGAAAAAGTGTATTTCCAGTAGACTATAAGCAAAGAAAGATAAAAATCAAGTTGAAAATCAAAATAAATCAGTAGAAACTTCTAGATCCAGCAGTTTTAAACTACAAAATGTTTAATCGACCACACATAGTAGAACTTAGCTAGAGTACACGTCCCTGAAAACTTCCTTTGAAAATAGAGCCAGAGTATCCAAGCTTAACAATCAAAACAAGAGATAGAGTAACTCTATATACCAGTTACCTGGTAAAATAACTAATAACATTTTCTCTTAATAGAAGAGACTATCAAAAACAACAATTAACAGTCCAAAATACCGAAGCAATGCAGCTTTAGATAATTTAGCTAATTAGTAAAATGTCTGATCCTGTACTACATGAAATGGATGTGTATATCAACGAATTAAAAGACTCTTAAACAATGCTGCTTTAGTATCCTTTAAGACCTAAGAATAGAAAGTACGGGGATACTTCTGAATTGATCACAGCCGAGTATAAACCTGTATGTAATGAGCTAAAACTTACATATCAACTAGACTCCAGTAGTTAAAATACAGACATAAGGTCGACTTAGTATAAAATAAACCAGCAATCTTTAATAGGAACCCAAATTCCTGCTATAGCTCAATACCAAATCGGATTTATCAGAAAAGGGAAGTTTATCATGATTCCAGTAAACTCTGTTGTGCAAATGAGACCTGATTTCACATATGTTGACTCAAATTAATTTGCAACAACTATAACAAAGGAAAGTTTAGAAGATTAGAAAGCAATGAAGGTTAAATAAGCAAATCGATAGAAAGTTATTCCTGTTTTTGTAAGAGAAAGCTCAGTTGATGAGGAAAATTATGTTGATTTGTAGATCAATACTAGAAATGATCAAAGAACCTAGCAAATTTTAGAGAGAATGGGAGAAACAACCAATAAATAACTACAAGTTTTGAGTAATGAAGATTATTTATAGAATCTGTTACCTGATATACCGGATATCAGTGGAAATTTGCAAAGGATAAAAAGTAATCCTCTAGTATTATCAATAGAGAAAATTATGAATATTCTTAGAGTTTTTAATAAAAGAATTATTATTGAAGCTTTGGAGTTAGAATAAACGGTGGAATTAGATTAAATGATTGAGTAAAGAGCGGCTCCTATATAAGGAATATGGGCAATGAAGTCAGACTTTGTAGAAAATTAAAATCTAGCTTAAGATCTTTGCCTTTTATACCTATCTTAGCACAAGTTCTTAAAAAAATCAATTTTTTTACAGTATTTCACTGAAATTGAACTAAATGAAGCCTTAACTCAAATTTGCTGACTATAAAAGGGTGAATGGGTATTAAAATATACAGATTTGGCAGATGAATCTTAACAGACTCAAGATATTGAATACTGGTAGGCCTAATTCCACAAATTAAGAGGACAATTTCCTAAAATAACAGAATTACTTTCATTTAGTTAATCATTAGCAATATTAATATATAGCTCATCGCATATACTCATTGTCATATCTGATGTTGCCGATACTCTTCTGTAATACTCGTCTCCAACACTGAGGTAATTAAAAATATCGTATTTAGAAGTTTTGTCAAGTCCTTATGTTTTGCACATTCACTAAACAGATGTCTTAATAGCTAGTCTAAAGAACAGGACTGGCATTATATCTACTAAATTTGTGTCTATTAAGTTAAAGATAAGTCACCCTACTGGGCTATCAAGTAATCCAAATAATTTTGAGGAAAACGCTAGTATGATTATAATGATTATTTTATATATTAGAACCATAGCACTACAAACTATCCAGAAAATAAGCTTATAGGGGACCATTCTTTCTCTATTTTAAATCCTTTTAGTTAATTTTAATCCTACAAATACTGTAACAATAAGAAGTAGTATTAAAATGCATAAGTTGAAATAATCTACATATTTTTTTAAGCTATCTTCTATATCTTCTAAATTCAATGCTCCACTTAGGCCTGCTGTACAAATAACAAATAAGAAGGAAAATGTAAGGGATTCTATTACATAACACCTTTCTTTTTTCATTTCTCAAGATAAGTTCAAAAGAGATAAATAATAAGTCTCCATTCATAGCATAGATTGAATGGAAATAGCATTAAACAATATCAAAATACTCACAAAATCAATAAAAAAGTAGAAAAAGTAATCATAATCTGCTCATATATCAAAACAAAGAACAAGCAAGAGAGAGCTACCAATTATTGCCATTATAAGGAAAGTAATATATGGCCATTTCTTCCTCAAACATTCTTCGTACTTGATCAAATACAGCTTATGTATCAAATAAACCATCAACAGGAAAAACTCAATTGCTAATATAATAGTTCCATATTTCTCAACTCCATTGTTTAGGTGAAGACCATCTTTTCTTTGCATATTTTTATGGGATCGTGCTCTTCTAAGTAAAACACAGCTATTAACGAGTCAGCGATTTTCTATAGGAGGTAATCATAAGAAAAATCATTGATTAAGCCAATGGAAGTACAGGTCCACTGGCCTGAAGGAAATGCAATGATGATGGATATCACCTCACAGAAATTGATACTCCCAGGCAAATTTCTACATCGATTTTTTGACAAAATCTAATTTTCCTAATAAGGAGGCGAGAAATTCTGCGTTTTTTACCTATTAAACACAAAAGAACTAAATGTTATAACTTTAAATGAATTCAGGGGGTATTGTTACACTAATGGACTAAGAGACTGATAATCTGTAGTTGAAACGCTTAGAACTCAATATACAGAGTTGCTATAAAATATATAAGAGATTCAAAACGTGTTTTCATATGCATATTTTAAGTCAAAATAGTTAGAAGAAAAGGAAATTGATATTCAGTTATTCTAAAGCTTGTATAATGAATTAGTCATGAACTGGGAGCCATTTCGTGATATATAAAATAAGTAAAAGCTTCTAGACTATTATAAGAGAAATTATACATCAATTTCACGATAAATTTTTGAATAAATAGTAAAATTTACTCAGCCCTAAATCCTTCTTGAAAAAGAGTGCCAAAATTGGCTAGATGATTCAACAACTAATTAAGATAAGTGATAGTTAATTTAAATAATATTGTGGACAATCTCATCTGGATATAGGAAGTCTGATTCTTATGCTTTTTAAATTTTGAGTTGTAGCTCAATTCTATGGCTACTAAAAGAATTGATGTATTACCCTAATTCTTGGCTTAGTTGTTGATTTTTTCTAACGATTTTATTAGATGTATCTTTGGCAACTCTTAATATATGCAAATTTTACTTGACATTTTTCAACTGCTTCCCATTTCCTTTGTATTGTCTTAAATCTTTTGTAAATTAGTTGAAAATATCTTAATTAGACATTAAATAGCCTAATTATTAAAAATCTCTATCATCAGGCTTTTTGTTTTACTTTATAACTTGTTATAAGCTTTTTCAAGCATTTAGAAGTTCCTCCTCTAGTTAATTAATCTTATTTACATCAAATTATATATAAGGATAATTGTTTTAGATAACTACAAGATCATCAATGCTTTTACTTTGATTCAATGCACTTACAATTATTAGAACATCTAAAGCTATTGCTAGTCGCTTTTAATCTATGCAAACCAAGTGTGTTACTTTATAAAAATAGCTTAATGCACTGTAAAGCTGTCGATTGCAATCTTAAACTGCCATCAAATATCCTTATATTTCAAAACATTAATTAGCCATTTAACCCATTGGCATTGGAACTAACTTAAGTTCACCTACGTCTTCATCTTCACTAAATAATTAAATTCTGTTGCAGTTTATCTTTGATTGTTGTAGTTAAGTTAAAGTAACTATCATTGAATTATTTATAGGAGCTGATACTACTTCTTACTGTATAATTGATTCTTTGCATAGAGATTTACTACAACCCATATTATTATTATTAAAATATACAGGACAAGAATTAAAGGATTTCAAATTGTATAAAATGATTCTTAAGTATATTAAAAGTATAGTTTTGTTATATAAGTTCAATTTCTTTAAGTGTTATAAAGGCCAGTATTGAATACAGTGCTAAAAAATTTCCTAGATTTCAATGTAACGAACATAAAAAAAGTCCTTTTTATAATTTTTATGACTTTAAACTTAATTTAATCACTCTACTTACTAGATAATTTCTCATGAGCTAATTCTGAAGTAAAATATTATTAATTCTAATTCTATATATGTTAAAAAGCAAGTAATTATAAACATCTTTCTAATTGAATAACGTAACATTTAATACAATTGATTTTATAACAAAGAACATTTACATGGCTCATTGGTCAGATCTTCATCTTCAGTTAAATTTTGGCTTTTTTGTAATTTACCTACCCTTGATTTTGAATACTAAGTATTTTATAAGCCATCTACAGGCACCTATTACTTTTGCTAACTTTCCTCTAACAATCTCTAAAACTATTCATCTTCAATAGTTGATAGTTAAATATTTCTGAAATTATTAACATATAATGATAATAACACAGAGCCCCAATAATCTCCCTATACACAAATGTAAGCCTCTTTGTCCTTTATATCCTATCTTTGCTGAATACAATCAATAATATAATCAAATTCTAAATCTCTGAAGTCTTCACCAGCATATAAAAACACTTTTTCTCCAGTAAATTGCACCTCTTAGCAAAAGAAGCTTTCATTTAGCTCATGCTTATTTTCTTTGTTTAGCTTTATTCTGCTCATCTGTGTATTAATAGCTCCTCCAGCTTGTTATCATTCATCTAATGTTCCCTTTAGTACTCTCACATTAGAAAACCCAAGGCTTGTAAGTAGTCACCATACCTTAGCTGATATTTCGATATGATGCTAATGGTAGCAAACTATTTATTAGTCCAACTGCAGATCTATACGTTTTAGAGTTATGATTACTCCTTATACGTTCGTAGGAATTCTTACCATTGTTGAGTTTTGTATTGACTCAAATACCATGTCGGATGGATTTAAGCAATGAAGAAATGTTAAGGTGTTTTGAGATTCTAAAGCCTCTGGAATTGTTATTATCTAGCTAGTCATTACTTTGTTAAATGTTGATTGAATTAAACCTTATTGGAAGTATGGATTTTTTTAAAGGGGGTAAAAGTTGGAATATGTTTTATAATGAAGAACTAGTTTAAAGAGGTATTAATAGCTATTTAAGCTTGAAATTATATACAATGGCAGGTTATTATGCTATGGATATATCTGAAGTATATAATCATAAGTTTTTAGATATTATATACAGCTAGGTTAGTGTAATCAATAAAATTGACTAAACAATGTAAAAGCTCTATGGTAGTTTGTTCTTATTACTCTATATTTCTTTTATAATAAAACTATTTTACCTATTGAATATATCAAAAATGATTATGAATTGTTATAATTTTGATAGAGCTAAATTATGTCTTTTTTTACTATCACCAAGTAATCTTTTTAATGTTCTTTACTATAAAAATACAATGTAATTAAAAGGATAAAACACATTTTAACTAAAAAATCACTAATTTGCTTGGTGGATTATCCTTTTTTAATCTTGGAGAAAACTCAAACATCTTTTATGAAATATAGCTTCCACTTCCACTAAATCTAGGACTTCTTTGCCCAGTAGCATAGCATGTAGGAGAAAAGGCTTTATAATTTCTCATATTATTTTTGATTAAAATTCTATTATTACTTTTCTTTACAATATCATCAATACAAGTAATAAGCATAGATTTCTACGGTGAGGCACATAAGGGAAGTCTACTTGTCTATGGTCTTTAAGGAGATTTTTAATACTTTTTGAATAAATGTGCTGCTGGCTAATTATCTTAAATATGTGTTTACCTTTAAGAAGTTCTTAGGCCTTCCTTATTGCTCCATTAATACTAGCTTTATACAATTAGCTAAGGCCTAGGATATAAAATTTAAGTATTTTTTTAATCTTCAGTTTCAGTATGAAAGGAAATATTAGCTGATCCAACAGATTTCGCATTTTTTTGTATAAAATTGATTGTGTTTCTATGTCTATACACTTTTAGTCTATTTTCCGTATTTTTACTTTCCTTTTCCTTATACCCAATGCTTTTCTTTCAAATCATCCGTGATGCAAGCATTAGATCATTGTATTCATTTTCTACTGGAAATATTTTTATATAGTCTCCTTATTTACTATCATCTCATTTATCTCTTTTACTCTACTCTTTAATTATAAAATTTCTCATTTCTTACCTCCTCTAATCAATCTTCTTCTATCTAATAGTCCTTCTTTTGACCAGAGTTCTTACTTTACTCTAATAAACCCTCTTATTTTTCACTTATATATTGATTAAATTTAACGTATCAAAAATTACAGCACTTTTAACATTTAGATCAATTTCAGAATCAGTAGTAAAAGAAGGAGATGAATTTACCTCAAGAAGCCATGGCTTTAATTAATCGTCAATCATTATATCAAATCCTAACACCTCAAAGCATACTTCTCCTCTGTAATCCATTGGTTAACAGCATTAATAAACGTGCTATAAAGCCGGCTGACTGCTAATCAGTGTTTTTATAATTATTCTATTAATTTTCTATTGCAGTAGCTCAGGGTCATGTCCTTAAGCTAACAGATAATCGTATAAAATCGACAGACTCCACTTATGCCCTAAGTTGCCTCCAGTAGTTTGTTAAAATTTAGGATTTGTTTTATTTATTGCATAGTTAGTCAGATGCATATAATAATTCTTTAAATTTCTTTTATCTGGTTTCTTATACAGCTCAGTAGCGAATCTTACCAGTCCTTATCTATGCACAAAGATTCTAAGGGGATTTATACAGGAAACTAATGCATATACCCTTAAGTCAAATTTCAGCCCGTTGATTAGATAAGGGTTTGGAATATACTGCTGTGTAATATAGTGTTCTTTTTGATCTAAATCTTCAATTTTATTTGTCAAAAAGATTCCTTTTCCCTAGCATGAAGCTTCAGGTTTTACAATGAAATACTGTTTTGGGTTCATTTCACTGTAATGCTTAAAATTGCTGTAATCAAATGGTAGAATTCATGTTTTAGGGAAAAAATCATAATCACCAGGGCATTCTTCGTACATTTTCCCTAGGTTTTGAGCAAGGTAGTTTTTACGGGAGATAAGAGTCATTGAAGGAAAATGATTGATTCTCTAATAAGGCATTAATCTTTACACTTTTTCAAAGTTAACAGGTAGGTCAACTCACTATAAATCTGCTTTTTCTCCGCCTTCAACTGCTTTCCATCGTAATTATTTGATAATATTTCTGATAAGGCTGTATTTAGTCTATGATACATTAACTACAATTCTTCTTTTAGTTAATTTATTACTCATTTTATTATGCTAATCTGAATTTAGAAAATACAACGGTGTTTTTAGAGTTAGTTGAAGTGAATTCATGCTGGAATACTTGAATTTCTTGGTCTTGCTGCTGGGTTTAAATACTTTCATCATCACTGTCGGACTGGTCAAACAAAAATGCTCTGCTTCTTTCAATATACGACTTATTATATCTTTACTACTACTGCTTATGCAGTCTTTCTTATATTATCAAGTTCCTAGTTTCATTAAAATATCTTTCTTTAGCCTTTTCCAGAAACTTATACTTCATATCATGCAATTATCTTTAACCCAGTATAGATTTCTTCATTCCTTGCAGATAAGGGACCAATTTATGCTTCTATTCCCTTTCTACAGAGCCTTCCTATGATTTCTGTATATTTCTCTTCTTAGGCCGCTGCACTCTATATGCCTATTAATAGTCCTATACAGGGGGAAGTCTTTCCAAAATTTAACTAACCTTACTCCTGATCCTACTCAACTACAAAGTCTTATTAACCTTTCCCCTTCTTTTCCTAACCTTCTTAGCAGGACACATTAATCCTGAATAATACCTAATTAAATACTAGGGTCCCTGAATTCTTCTACCCTACCTAGCAATCTTTTCCATTTATCATCAATTTTTAAATTCATGGAACAATACCCAATAAGCATCTCTGATAGAATCTGCGGTGAACTAGAAGAAAAGAACCGTGTTTTAAGTGACTACGTATTTGACAGAGAGCAGTAAAACGATAAAGAAGGTGTTATTTAAATAAGAATTCACCAATTAGCCCTATGTAAAGTTTTAGTCAACGTGCATGAGCGTGATGAGTTTTTACTAGTTCAATCACACACAAATTTAGGAGAATGCTATTTAAACTACGAGTATTACGAACAGTCCTTAGAACACTTGATATCAGCTTTGAAAATGAATGGCACATTGTTCTCTAAGTTAGAAGAAAGTAAGGCTTATCATCCTCACATTCTAACACTTCTAGGAAGATGTTATCTAGAAGCTGGGAGTGTTGATGAGTCAATTGGCTTATTGGACAAAGCTTTGACGATGAATCAAGGGTTTTATGGCGAGGATAATATATCTAACTCCCCAATACTCTAAGCACTGGTTTAGGTAATGATAAGGAAGAAAGACTATGCAAAGGCCATGGCGTATTTAAGTAGTATGTGGGAAATACATGAGGCAGCGTATGGGCTAAAGCATGAGTCTGTTGTAAAGATTTATACTGAGATGGCTAAGGTGTACAACTTGTAGAAGGACTATGCAAATGCTATTGATTTGTAAAACAGAGCTTATAACTTATTGATTGAATTAGATATAAGTCCAGAGTAAGCTGGAGATGTATCATTAGTTTTAGCATAGTGGCTTCAGTAGTAAAATAATTACTAAGAAGCATTAAACGCGTTCAGAAATGCTGAGAATCTGTTTGAGTATCATTCAGGGTCACACAATAAAAAAATTGCTAAGGTAAAGCGTAATATATGCATGTTAATGCTAAAAGCAGGAGAGTATGAGCAAGCCCTGCAGGAGTGCTTAGAGTTACAGGATATTGATAATCAAATATCAGGACAAAACAGCATGCAATATGCTAAAAACCTAAAAGTTATCGGCACAATTCTAATGATTTTGAACAGATATGAAGAAGCTTAGAGTTATTTAAGCCAAGCATTACACATTTTTAAAGGTTTTAAGAGCGGCAAAAAGGCCGCTCATGAAGTGCGACAAAAAATAGCAACGATTCAGGCAGCGTTAAGGAAGTAATATTAAATAATCTTTCATCTACCTGGCCTTTTGTTGCATATGTGATTATACTTTTAAGCATGTGTTGCATTATGAGTTTAAGTCCTACACTCTTTCCCATACCAGCACTTTGGTCTTTGTTTTACTGCCACTGGCAGTAAGTCCTCAATAGACTCTCTGAATATATAAATCATTTCCAGCCAGGCTAAATTAGCACAATTTCTACATAAAGGGCTCGTCCTAGTTAACTATACTTACCTTCCATTTATATTAACTTATTGCCTTTAAGTCTCAATCTTATCAATAATTTCTCTAGCTACAAACCTTATATCCTTTCCATTACCAGTTATATAGTCCTTTACAAGTTACTATTCATGCTGATTATTGGTTAAACTGTTCCCTGGTATATTATTAAACGTGTTCATTATATAAGTCTGTAACTAGGCCAATCCTACCCTGCACTGAGGCCTACGTCAGTACAAGTTGCAGAAATAAGTGTCACATCCTACACATTACTACTCCTAGTCTTACCTCTGGGGCATTAAATTCCTGCATATAGAGCACTGTACATGAACTTACAGTGCTCCGCATTGATATTAATTTATAACCTCAACACACTGCAGACATTAACCAGCAGTTGGTCTAGTTTAACTCTGTCGCGGAGTTCTAGCCCTGGCAACCCTTCTACCCCTTCTGCTCCCTCTTGCAGGCTCCTATTTCTCCTCCTCATCAGAAGAACTCGCAGAGTCAGAACTATCAAAATTCTTCCGGTTCTGCAGAATTGTTCGATCCTATGTAAACTCATTTGATTTCTCTATTGATTCAGTGTCCTAACGCATTTGATCTGGATTTGCTTTGTAAAAAGTATCAATCATATTCTACACAAAGTGATTCTTTTTAACTTCTTTTGCCTTTTCACGGCAGTTTGGACATACATTTGTACGTTTGTATCATTAGGAAAAACATCCTCCACAGAAATTGTGGAGACAGGGAAGAAGGGTTATTGGTTGATGTAGAATTTCCATGCATATTAAGCATTTTAGCTCGTCTGCCACCAAAGAGTCCAATTTAGGCATTTTTCCTTAAACTTCTTCCGTTTCTTGTCTTTACCGCTTAAATGTAGCAAGTTGGTAGCCCAGCATAAACTCATTTCCTACTTTTGATTCAATTAGGAATTTTATTGTGTCATTTACTCCTATAACCACGGACAAGTCTTTGCCTATTTTCTAATCATTGACAAATGTTCCATTTGTCGACTTGTCAGTGACTTCTAATGCTAGAGGATCAACGTTTTAAATATAGATGCTTGTATGAAGTTGACTGCATCTTTTATCTGGTAGGATAATATCGCAGTCAGATCTACCAAAGGTTAATTGACTTTTATTTTCGTTTAAATCTATATCTTGTAGTTTACTTTCATTCAGTGATTTTAGTAATCCGATGACTCTATCAGACATTTTTAGTCGAAATTGATTATATGTAAGTGATCAATTTTAGTATATTTTATGAACACCTTTTTATTATATAATTTACTAATTATTATTGCTTGCTTTGCTCATAATATCTGCTTTCAACTGCGCGAAGTTATTATCTATTCCTTTTAAAATATCTATATAAGTTTGGTTTTGTTCTTGTTATAAGAGAGCCTCATATAGCATGATAAGTATCCCGACATAAACATTGTTCAGAGTTGAAATTATACTAGAGCTTTTTGCTATTAAAGGATCTAATAATCCCGTATGAGTTAATTTTTGCATTACTAATTTAGAGGTTAGTATCAGCATACTACAAAATGGAATATTGCTCTGTAAGCAGTACTGGAAGAATCGTTATGCGAGTCTTTATTTATGCTCTGATAAATACAGCATTTATAACAAAGAAAAGATTCCAGTTCCATTAAGTTAAAGCACATTTTTCGAGTTTATTTAGAACCCTAGTAGTTCTATATTCAAATCATCTTATTGAGTTAATCTTACGTAGATTGAGTTAAGAATCTAATGGATTAAAACATCAGTTTCATTGTAATCGTAGAATTTCAAAGCTATAACTCCTCTTCGTTCTACTTTTCTTGGATTTTTGGAAACACAACAGGAGAAAAACTTACCAAAACAGGAAACTTTTTCAAATTATTCAGCTTATTTCCTTTCTCTCGTTAAATCTTTACTTATTACAGTTTAGTAAGCTTCTCCATATGTCATTAATCCTTACCACTGTTCATTTACATCGACTTATTGCGGAATTTATTATATTTGATTCACTTCAACCTCAGGAATTTCGATTTAATCATCGCTTTATACATCTAGTTATATATCATCAAGGCTTGCTGAATGAGATGAGTTATTCTACATTTTAATTGGGTAAATCTCAAAATTAGGATTTGGAGAGTTTAGTATATCACCGCCATCCATAGACGAGTTTATAGTTCCTTGTAAATTTTAGCCGAAGGATGGTCTTAG
>CAKKTI010000033.1:0-74473 GCA_920105805.1 Condylostoma magnum
GACTTCGTCGGCTTGGAGTCATTATAATTCAAATTTGACTTTGTTTTTTGGACTTATGGAGAGACTAATCTTTGTTTTGATCTAGAGTTTCTTGATCTCCTAGAGTCATTAGAGTTAAGCTTTTTGTATGAAGGTGTTTTATGCAACATTTAAGCTGAACTACGGCTATTTTAACTCGATTCAAGGGAATTTTTCCTTTTTGACGTTTTGTTAGGTGAAGGTGAAATTCTACGACCCTCACCAGTTTTAGCAGTGCTGGATTTTGAATTTGTATACATTTCTATTTATAAAAGATTACATATTAAATGACTGATTTGGAGGAATCCAAGGAATTTGATTCAAAAACTTAATGCTTAGAAATAAGCTCTTAATCAGATATTGATGATATTTCCCTTTATTTGGACCCTCCTACAGTCTCAATTGGTTAAATTTGTGCAATCGTTGTATTTTTAATACTAGGAATACTTTTTATTACTTTAGGATTTTTGTAGGAATTTAAGTAGAATATACCATAAGCTGGTATTCCTTTCTGGGTTTTAGGAGTTTTGATTATAATACCAGCTCTTTTATGTTTGTGCTCAGTAATTAAACTTAAAAGATAAAGAAACACCGAAGTTAAATAAATCACTTTGAGTGAAATACCAAATGAAGAGTAGTTTATTTAAGTACCTAACAATATTATGAATTAATCTACTAACTACAAGTACTCAGTTTGTATATTGCTATTTTACTCCTCACTTGTATTAGGATTTTCTTAGCTACTCATATACAATCCTTGTTTCCTACTTTAAGTATAATCTTTCCAAGCATTAAACACAGTTTTACAATAAGTAATCTAAAAGATCAAGTCGAATCTGGTCCCATGCTTAGCTTCATGATTTTACTTATCCTGCAATTTCTTTCTAATTTCAGCTAGAGTTGTTAATGTTTTCTTCTCTTCCTCTACTATAACATTCCTTCGTTATACACTCTTAATAGCATTTCCCCTCTTAAAATGTCTTTTTTTCATAATTGCGAACAAAATATCGTTATAATAAGCAAATCCTTACTAATCCACTTAAAATTCAAGCACTAGCAAAAACTAAATAACTTTATTCAATGGATCAGTCTCAGCTATACCTATAAACGATCCTAGATCATATACAAAATCTGTCAAGCTTTTATAACTTATTCTAATTCCTTTATGCCATACACTGTACCTAGCTCACTTCTACTTGAAATATTTAACATCCTTTTTGAAGATTTTGTTCGCATTGTGAGGATTATGCTAGAAGTCTTCATATTACTGAATTATAACCATAACAAACAAATTCACCATAATATAGCTAGTAATCACCACAAAGGTAACAAAGTATATAGAAGCCGTTGCAGAATTAGTACCATCAGCACAATCGTAATTGATCTAATTCCAATCCTCACCAGTAGAAACCCGGAATAAAGTAAGCATTGCATATCCGAAATTAGAAAAGTTTACATAGCCATCGATCACTCTTCCTGAGTCAATTTATCCAAATAAGAAGGATCCTAGTATTGAGTATATAAAGAATATCAACAGGAGTAGCGATAATGTATTAAGAACGGATGGAAGAGAATATAGAAGAGTTTTCACTTGGTCTTGGATTCCTTAGAGAGACTTAATCAGTCTAAATAGTCTAGAAACTCTTAGCACTCGTATCACTCTTATTAGTTGCGGACTTAACCGAAAGCCAGAGGTATATTCACCGATATAGCCCAAAATCATGTCTATAATAGAAGCAACAACCACAAAAAAGTCAAATCTGTTTCACCTGTCTTTGAAATATCCTTAAAACCCTAATCCTGATAGCTTAACCAAAAGTTCCGCTATAAAGATAAGAGTACATACAAAGTTAATAGTTTCTAAAGCACTTTCATAGTCCTAAGGTGCCTCGTCATAGATTATAGCCATCTGTAAAGTATTTATTATTATTATTATCAGAATAAACACCTCAAATTAGTCACTTCTTACAAAATAATACAAGAACTTTCTGACTTTATTTGTAGGAATCTGCAAAATCGTTATTTAAGGCTTGCTAGCTATGATATATTCCTACATCTCAATTCAAACATACTCTTCTGGAGGTAAGATTAAAGCTGCTAGACTGCTTTCCTCTTAACTAGCTTCATTAAAACTTTCAAAGATTACACCAATGAACAAATTCAAAAAGAAGAATGATCCTATAAACACAAAAACTACAAAATAATAAGCAACGTAGGGATTATAATTCTTTATAGGCGCTTTATCAACCTCATAGGCATCAACAGCCTTGTACATTATGTCTGGCCATCCCTCTAGAGAACTAATAATAAAAAGTGTCATCATAGCTTCTAAAACATTGTCGAAATTAGCATCGGAGGATTTTCACGTGTATCCATAGTCCTCGCACTCTTATTTACTCTCTAATGTAGAAATCTCACATGTATGAAATTTACCTGAGAATAAAGATACTCCAATTATTGCAAAAATAAGCCAGATGATTGCTAGGACTAGTAAAACGTTCATTATTGCAGCAAAACTTTCAAATAACGCCTTTACCACTATACGCATTGGACGATTATGGCTTATGAATCTTAATGGGCGGAGTGTTCTTAGTAATCTTAGGACTTTTATTACCGGCATGTTTAAGTTAGAGATTGAAAGTTCTATTATAGAAAACACTACTATTGAGAAATCTAATCTGTTTCATGAATCTCTTAAGTAAGAGCCTGCTTCAAATACAAAGCCTAATGATACAGACTTTATTACCATTTCTAGTATGAAAACAGAAGTAAAAAAATAGTCAATAGATTCAGAAATTTTTATTTCTGTAGAGTCCTCATCTAGATTTTATATATATGTGTCTCAGATTAGTTTGATGGATGATAGAAAAATCATTAGTAGTATAAAGCTTTCAAATTTAGAGGATATTATGATCTTATACAGAACTAGTCTAATTGGGTTTTCCTTATCTAAAATAAAGAAACTTTTCTAGCACTCAACTCCTTCATACATTGGCGCTTACTCAATAGTACGTTATTACTTAATCTCTAATAGATCTTCGATAGATCAATCAGCCAACTAAGTCTATGTCAACTCATTAATTCTAGTCAATTACTCTTCATTTAGAGAGTTTCTACTTACTAACTAGCTAGATTATATCTCTTATTATTACTCTTAACCTGTACTAGAAAAGCTATCTAGCAATATAGCTAGAAATAGGTTCAATAGTACAATATTTCCAATAAAAATCCAAAAGATGTAGTATAAGGCTGATGCTCCGCCAACAGGAGACCTCATACTGTCATACATAACCAATTATCAGTTCTCCATAGTCAAAACTTAAAAAACAGTTATAAACGCCCAGTGAAAACTATCATAGTTCCATCGTGGTACTCCTTCCTTAAAATCAAATTACCCTCCGAAAATTTGCATGCCTATTAAAGCAAAAATTGTTATAAATAGTAGCAAAAGCAGGGCTAAGTATATAAACTCAGACAAAGATCTTCCTATTGTCTTTATAATCATAGCCATTTAGTGCATATATCTAAATAGCCTAGCAACTCTCATAACTCTGAAAATTCTGAAAGCTCGGAAAGCTTTCATTGCTTCTCCACTTGAACTGGTAATGAAAAGCTCAATTATGCCTAAGAAGACTACTGTGAAATCGAGTATGTTCATAAAATCTTTGAAGTACTTTATGTCAAATGCTATGAGTTTAACTACGAGCTCAACTGTAAAAATTACTGTAAAGATTAAATTGCATATATCTATAGCCTAAGAGAACTCATCACTTTAGCCATAGTGGTTTAGGCTGAGAATTACAGTATTTGCTATTATAAAAAATGTCATGATATAATTAAACCATTGTGACTCTACTTGCTCACTTAAAATGTACTAAACTTTTTGAAATTTGCCGAGGAATCCAGAGGATCAGATTCTTATTTGCTAGTTATTCAATTTTTCTATTAGTTCTTAATTTCTTATATCTCCTTCTTATTCATCGTATATATCTAATCCTGACCATTATCCATGTATATTTTTTGTTATATGATCACTTTGTTTTGACTTTTAGATTTCTTTCTTGCTGTCCTGTTTTAGCATATAAAATGAGTCATTAGTTGAATATCTGTTACCAAGGGTTTCAAATCTAGCTAAATAGCTTTCATCTATTTCCTCTTGTTCTTCTTAAATTATGTACTAAAATTAATAGGTAAGATTATGTTGTATATCTTCAGCAACTTGATTTAAGAGGACATCATCCTACGATTTTAAATCCAGTTCATTATAAGTGATAATGAATTTCAAATTATTTATATCAGTTTGATTAGTAAAATGATTTAAAGTAGTTTGTTATATCTGTATATGGGGCTATAACTACTCAATTATAGCATTTTTTTGTTCCGCTAATTACCTTATATTTATCCTTCCTTGAATCTAGGCTGCTAGTATTTTCACAGTAGTTTACTTATTAAAATCATTACTAGAGTAACCGATTTCCCTCCTAATTGCATTATCATTAACTTTCCCTAACGATAAATTAGGCCCTTTATCACTAGTTTCATAAGAAGGCTATACAATTTACCTTTATTTTTCCCATCAATCAAAATCCAAACTTTTCGAAAATATGCTGAAAGATCGTTTGTCTCTTGTCTTCTGTATATCCTAATCAATCTATGCCCTGGTAGTTAGAAAATCTTCCTCATCATCTTCTTTACTTTGACTGCTATCCGAATCTTCCTCACTTTCTAAATTTTCCTTTTCATCATCTCTAAATTTTTCCATGATAACAGTAAAGGAGTATTTAATTACAGCAAGAGTTAAGTTGAGAATAAAATAAGCTCCTATAAACACCATTGTTACAAAGAAGATTATAACAAACGGAGAAAATGATTTTCAGAGCATTATCATCTATTAACTCCATCCTTCTAGTGTAATGGCTTAGAATATAGCGACAAAGGCATACATTATATTGTCATAGTTAGTTGCCCCATGGTTAGGATTATCTAATCCCTTGACACACTCCATTTGATCAGGACATTCAAAAACACCACAAATTACATCTTCTTGTATAATCCCTGTGTCTAAATCTAGACAACGATACTTCAACTAGCCCATTCAAAGCTGAACTCCTGCAATAGCAAAAATTAAGTAGAAAAATAATAGCAATGCTACAGTGCTTAGGAGAAGTTTAAAGGAGTAGACTAAGGCAAGAAATAGTATTTTTAATCCTTGTATTGAAGATATGGATCTAAGAGGTCTAAGAATTCTAAATGTCCTTAGAGCAGTAAGATTGATATCCTCACTGAAGATCTTAGCAATTCATCCTGTCACAACAATACAAAAGTCCATTATGTTCCAACCGTCTCGCAAATATGCATCCTTGTTAAACACAAATCCACTAGCAAATATTTTAAGGACGGCCTCAGTTGTATATATGTACAGAAGAATATCGTCTATAATAATAATGAAATCTTCTTATTAATCTTCAGTAGGATCCTCCATTGCTAGCAGAATAGTATTTAATAGAATAATCAGAGTTATAAACGTCTCAAAATACCTATTCTAAGTTATAATTTAACACAACTCTACAAAACTTCTGCATATAACTTACACTCTAATTCTCTATATGCTAACTCCAATCTCATTGAAACAATTAGCATTATCAAGCAGGTCTAGTTCTTCTATATTTTAATTTTCATACAACTACAGCAAATCCTGGTACTCGTTGCTTTTCTCCTAACAAAATAAATTACCTAATTCTATAGCAGTTGCATCAAACCTACCACTAAGCTGTCCCTTTTACTGTAGTTCAAATTTCCCTAAATTAGACTTAGGTAGTCCTTTCATTTGAAACAGTTTTAACTTCTTCACAAACTAACCGATTCTTTCACTCTAAACCGACTTCATGAGAATCTTTGCTAATCTCTCAGCTGTTTAAGAGTTCCCTACAATCGACATCAATCTGCTTGTACTAGATCTTCTCTCCTCATTTTAAAAAGTCACTGGTTGATTGAAATTTAGTAAAGAATTTCTTCCTGGAGGTAATTAAAACACTCCTCCCTACCTCTAGGCTCGTACTCTAGGTAAAATATCTTCTACTATATCTGCTTCCTCACTCGATTCCTCGCTTTCAGAAAATGTATCGGAATTAGACTTGCTACTCATATTAATCTAACTAATTTTCATACTTGTTTTCCAAGTAGCTCATGATAGGTGCCAATCTCTCTATTTGCTCTTTTGTTATTTCTAGTTGAAATTCTTAAGGTTGGTGTACTGGACTTGCAAAGTTCTGCTCAATGTTCCAATTAAGACTGGTGATATCCGTGCTTCCTACATAGTTTTATAGAGATTCTACTGGGATTTGGGAATAACTCTGGCTTATAAGAGTTACTACCTCACTAAGTATATGTTCTGATAGTGGCTGAATTAGGTCCTAGGCTACAGTTCAGTTGAATGAGGAAATCAATGTCCAGACTTGCTTATAGTTTCTAGTATATAAGGCTTCGTATATAAGTTTGATTTAGTTAACTTCTTTGTTTTCTTTGATTTATACTGGAACTCGTTGCAAAAGAGGCTGTATTAAGTACATTTATTTGGAAATTATACAGGAAATTAAATGTATTATCACATGCTCTGCTTTATACTGGTATTCTGGTTCTAGTTATAAACGTTCAGCTGTGTCTACTACCCCAGCGTGGTTTCCTGATGTATAATTAATAATTAATTCCTATTCTAGCTCCATTTTATATACTAATCTTACTATTTAAAAGGGTTATAAAACTTTTCTATTAACATATCATCTCCCTTGACTATTAGTGAATTTAGTTCAAAATGCTTGTCTAGTTAAGAGCAGTTTAGTTTCTTTAGTTTTTCTCAACTTAATAACTTCTTTTATGTACTTTTGCGAGCTATACCGTGCCTTGAGCTATAAGTAAGTTCTTTTTATTATCTTATTGGAGATTTGTATCTTTGTATAGACTTTGAACGGGCTGTTGTATGTGTTTCTATACGTTTTTTATTGCTTATAAAGCTAATAAGTCGAGCTTTGCGGGCAGGAGATATCTTAAATTGGTACTGAAATAAAGGGTCTTTTTTACTTATTCTAGATTGATAATTGCCAAAATGGTTAGGAGATTATAGTAATTATTTAGTTGATTTATATGACTAAATACCTAGTTTAGTATAAAGTGACATACGCTTTTAATTCTTTGATCGTTGATTTTCTATTATGCCCA
Source organism: Condylostoma magnum (assembly GCA_920105805.1). Lineage (NCBI taxonomy): Eukaryota > Ciliophora > Heterotrichea > Heterotrichida > Condylostomatidae > Condylostoma > Condylostoma magnum. The sequence continues at coordinate 7,234 of CAKKTI010000033.1, forward strand.
GTTTAATATACAAAGTAGCAATTTTATCTAAGGCAAGTATGAATTAGGGTTTTGACATTATACGTCTGTATGTAGAACAGTTTTAAAATATTTCAGTCAAAATAATCTCCGGCTATCTTGTTTTCCCTTGTCTAAGGTCTTATAAAATATAGAAATCTTTACAAAATCGCAAGAATGTGTTTAGATTCAGTTATTTCTTACTTTAAAAGATTTATTCAAACGATTATCCTTTTGGCATCATTTTAGCATAAAACTCATAGGCCTCACTTACTCCTTTGTAAATTGGATGATTATTCATTTTTATAGTTCAATCAGGTGAAATTTCCTTGTGTACAATTTTTAGCTGGTTTATCATTTGTTTGATGCTTTTGTATATTGAAGGCTCTTTTATTGCAATGCCAAGCTACTTCTTATACCTTTATATGCTGTCGTTTAAATGCCTATGAAATTAAAAATCTTATTACTTAGTTCTATCAATATGCTTCATTTTATTTAACTACTTTCTAAACTAGTCTCTTTTATATTAAAATGATTTTTGATTCTTTGTATTGATTTATGAATTTCTAGCAGATCTTGATTTACGTTAATTAGTGCAGGCATTTTTTATTTGAATCTTTGAGTAATGTATTTAAACTTGTCTACTGATTTTTAATTAAAATCTAGCAATTCTTCATTCATATCTACATACATTCTTTATATATACTCCTAAGTTTCATATATGCGTTAAAGTTTTTACTATGGGCACACTCAGGTTAAACAATCATTATACGGTTTAATATCAATTCTTACAAAAATATTCCCTTTGGACGACACTATCAAATGACAGTCTAATAAGTTCATTTTTAATTAATCTAAAACAGTCTGTATATATAACCATAATAATAACTAACAACATTCCCAGTACTCATTATTGCACCAATTAAAAGGATACCACGCTCTAGGCCTAGGAAGTTTTCAGTTTTTTATTTTCCTATAAAACAATGCTTTCTTCCAATTCCTTATGAAACCTTCGTCAAACGGATTGACTGACTCAGGATAAACTCTAAGAAAAGTGATTTTTCTTTTAGACATCTATTCTCAAGTAGTACTTCCAACACTTACTAGATAAAAGTGATAGGCACCTAATCCAACAGTTAGTATAGAAAATCCCCAGCATACAGCAATACATATGACAAATGCGCCGTAGTTAACAGCATCTCCTTTTAATCCTGATAGAGACTCATAGCCTATTCAAAGCAAAGCGGAACTCTCTAACAGTAAATAAACAGTAAAAAAGCCATGATTAAGCTCTCCTACACATCCTCCTAGTCAAAAACAATGGTGGTCGTACTTAGAAACACATTTTTCGCATTTTCCACAGTGTTTTGTTCTGTACGGTTATAGTAATTAGCATTGGTCACAATAAAACCGTTTAGGAGCATCTCAGTCATACTCGTGGATTTCTTGTAGATTGGGATTGTCTTAGGGGTTTCCAGGCTTTTTCCCTATTCAGAAAAAAAGGATTAAAGGGATTATTTTAAGGAATATGAAAATGATAAACTCTGGGCCTATAGTTAAAAGCTTATATTGTAATGTGTTTGGATACATTATTATAATTGTTAGTATAATTAAATGCATTCCTATATAGAATACCCTAGCACAAAGAACACTTGCTTACACTTCTTCGCGCATATTTTATTATGTATATGTTGTATATACTCAGAATTAAAAACAATCTTTAACTTATTTCCCTATCCTAAAGAATCTCTGAAAAGAATAATCTCTTATCTCTTAAAATACCGCTTATCTTCCTCATCTATCAATACCAAATTTATATAATGCCTTACACTGAAACGATTCTGAATGTTAGGATAAGAAGGAGTTAGATCAAAGGCACTTAAATATACACGTATTGGTATTTCTTCACCTCTGACAGCCTGTCCATCCATAACTTCATAACTAGCTGCAACATCCTCCTCAATTTATTAATTATCTCCTTATCCTATAGTTTCTCTTTTCAGAATTTCAACATCCATTCTCTTAATTCGGATTCTCACTAGTAGAAAATAAACACGCCCTGTTATCACATCGTTTAGACTATAGTTTTATTTGTTATACATAAATTCTATGTGGAGTAGTTATTCAATGCCTACTTCCATTTTAAGTGTTGAATCAATTATAGATTGGGTATAATTCTAGTTTTAAATACAAATTTCTGTTTCTTTTATGATGTTTTTGTAAGATTATGCTATTTTTACCTTAAGGCAGTAGCTGATTGTAGAGTTTTTGCCGTAATAGGTCTCATATGGCTTTTATGTGTTTTTGAAACTAAAGGGTAGGGATATAGTGTTTTAGAGTGTTCCGGGAGGCCCTATTTCTTTAGTTAATTGTAGAAAAGTTGAAGAAAGGTTCTTCTGATATGTCATTTGAATCTTTCCTTATAATTCAACTTATATTCCTTCATGCTTTAATTATTTACCTCTGTTCACTTATATATTCACATATCCTACTATATTTTCATTTGACTGTATAATGGGAAGTTATTGATTATTAGCATAAAATGTTGGTCTTTCATTGTGTTAGTCTAATATGATACTGATTTATACTGCTTTTCTAAAGAACTAATTAAAGTTTACCATTTTTAGCTAGACTCTAAAATATTATGAGATATACTAAAACATATATCCTAAGTGTACTCATTCCTATGAAGAGTTTACAATGTTATAATACTACCATTAGTAATCATTATATGTATAGTAAATGATTCAAACATAGTTTAAAGTTTTTGCTTGAAGACAGTATGGTTTTAACGTTATTATAAATTGATTTTGTTATTTACTCAATTATAACTATTTTTAAATCTGATTAAAGTAATGGATAAAATTTATATAAACAATTCAATTACTATAAGGTAATTTAAAATATACAAAATAATTAACTCCCAAAGGGATTTTAGATTAACATTAATATATAGTTAAAAGCGAAATTTTAGAAAGCTAATTTACCTAACTAAATTTTAACTCCAAGCCAGAATCTAAATAAGGCATTGATTGATTGATAGAATAGAATCTCAGTAGGAGCTATAACTGTGATTCCATATGCCCAATTTCTTGCTTATATACAACACATTGAACTAGCTAAAATAGGGACAGAAATATATGCTATGATAAATAAAATTGCAAATAAAATATATCCTGAAAATATCTTAGCTGATATCTATAAGAATTATTGTAGCACAAAAGGCTATTCTATCTTTTTTCCAGAGTTAACTAAAAGATATAGCAAAAGTCAGCTTATAGGTTGAGCTAATCCACAAAGTACAATAGCAATAAAAGCATCATTGAAGTTAAAATTTGGTTCTATTTCCTGAGCCTCAAGATCATCTTTGAAATAATAAAAGCATCCAAGTGCTAATATTCCATTCATCAAATTTAAAGTCATAATCAAGCAATAATTTACTCTTTTGATTTATTTTCTTGCAATAAAAACTCCAACTAAAATATGATGCTTTAGTAGTTAGTAAAAATTTCCTTTAGAGGGAATAACCTATACTAATTCAATCTCATCAGAGTCATTTCTGTCTGTCTCAGGCTAGTCTTCAGATGTTTAAATATATTAATTTATGTCAGATTTGATATTATCAATTCGTAATTTTTGATCTATTTATTTATTCTCATTTGATTTCTATTATATAATATTACGAATTATTGTGAAAACTAATAATAATAAGCAAACACTTGAGATTATTATGATATTCCAAATGGGATCATAACAAACTTCACAATCTTCGCTTTAATCATTGCTGATTATAAAAGACTATTCTTTTTAATCTATTGAATCAATTTGAATTATAGAAAAGTCACTTAGATATTAAGATTCAATAATAATTGCATCATCTGTAATACTAGTAATTTCACAAGATATTTAATTTAAACCCTAACATTTATACTTAGTAGTTCCTAATATTTTAGAATTCCCATTATTCTCTCTAAAAACTTTTATTTTTATCCTTCCTCCCTAAAAATTGCAATCAATAGCTTCGCTTTAAAGTGATATTCTATAATCTACATACTAACCGATTTGTTTACATTCACTACTAATGAATAACATCTAAGCATTTTCATTCATTTTGGAGTAAATAAATCCTTGAATTCTCCATATATTATTGTCATTATCAAGAATTTGAGGTAATTATATAGAACCAGAATTCAACTAAACATTTACAAAACTTCAGTCTTTAGCAAATTAGCTTGAAGCAAATCCAACATTATCTATCAAGTCGATGTAATTTTATGCCAATACTGGTTATGAATTTAAGATTTTACCTCCAATATTTTTGATTTTAGTAATGAATCTATAGTAGTCATCATAATTAGTAAAATGGATTAATGAGGATTTAAATATTTTGATCAATTCACCGTGCAATTTTGCTGGTCTTTTAATAACAACTCTATCAGTAATGATTTGTAACTAATCTATCAACTAGTATATTTAACTAATAGTTAATTGATTCTACATGGCGAATACTTGATATATAGCAGAAAACCTTATCAATATGTTCTCATTTGAGCTTTATTAGTAACTAAATCAATTAATAATCCTCACAATTTAATTAGAAATAAACGACTAAGAGTAGTTCTATTATATCATCATTGTACTAATTACAATTTCTACAATATTTTGCTTGTTTTTAGAATGAATCTATAGTTGGCTTACAATATCACTTTCAATTCTATTCTATTATCCTTCTATTATATTTACTCAACGTTCAAAAGTAATACATTGATCTTTACTGTCACAAATTTCACAAAAGATGGAATTATATCCAATAGGTGGCATTAGAGTATAAGAATTACCAAAAATAGGCAATCCTTTATAGCTGATTCCAGATTATGAATGCTTGAAGCCAAAACTGTAATTTAATGGATAGTCTAAACCATCTCCATCATAGCAGTCTATCATAGTTACTTCTAATTCTTTTAAAAAGACTAATTAATCCTTTGATAGTTTAATATTCTTGCATATTGGTCCTTCGTTAATAGTAATTGTTAATTCTATTTATTAATCAGATGTAATACCTGTCAAATTACAGACTTCACCAGATTAGAATGTATTTTCTTCAATAGATATAATTGTATTGATTGCAAATTATTTATTTTTCAGAGTTTAGCATTATTCAGTATTTCATTATATTTGAATATTATCTTAACCTGTCACCGATATTGGTATATAAATTGGCTCTTCCCTATTATACCTTTTCTGATATTATAAAACATCTAATTGAATGTCAACTGATTCCACTATTGTGAATGTATGCTCATTATAAGCAATTCTACTCCCCTTAGTAATTTTGCAGTAAAATGTATAATTAGCTCCTATTCTCAGTTAATCTTTAGCTACTGTTAATTATTATTTGTTGTTATCAAAGGTTAGAAGAACTTATTATATATTAGACAAGCACTCATTTCCTAAATATTCTTCATAGCAACCCCATTCATACTCCACAGGTTCTTCTATTCTGGATAAATCAATAACTCTTGTTTAAATTACTAAATTACTTTTATTCGATTTAAATTGGTTAGTCTGATCAAACTAAAGTTCCAATTCATCATAGACTATACATACTTCAAATTAATCAAATGCATCGTCTAGCTCCTCTTCTTTTATCGTTAAACTTCACTTATAACAGTATCCTGGATTTAAAGTGAAGGGCTTTATACTTAGTTGATTATATTCAGAACTATCAGCAAGCTCTTTTCCTTTTGATTCGTCAAAATCAGGATCTAAGGGATTACTACCTTCAAACTTCCATTAAAATTGCACATCATTCTCATTACAGTAAATCCCATTGCCTGAAATTTAAATATGATAGCCATTTGGTATAATCAACGGATTTTTATCTAAAAAGTAAACAAAATTGAATTTTTCTAAGGTTATTTCTATACTTTAGCTTATTGTCGCCACTAGAACTTAGTCATTATAATATCTTGGAATTGTTTCAACTTGCAATTCTATAATCAAAGTGCCTACAAAAGAATCATCAGCATCAAGCCAAATATAGTCATCATTATTCTAGCTTAGCCTTTGTTTGCATGTTTCTGTACCAGACCCAGAACACGTTCACTTGTAATTATATTTTTAATCAATAGGTGATACTTTAATATCTAATAGAATAGGATGAATTTGAGGGCATCCATAAGATCATTTTGTGATTTGTTGATTAAATTGAACTATAGGAAGTTCGTAAGGCTCATATTCTGGGTAAATTTCTAGAGGCTAGTAAGGAATAACAATATCACTATATGATTTAGTGAAAATATTCGAATTGAACTTAATCAACTATGGTTCAAATTATTCAGTATTTAATAAATTATTATCTCCTAAAATAATTGTTATAGTTTTTCTATCTTTTCAGTAACAATTTGCACCTGTTCCAAGTAAATTTTGTGTGTATGAGTCAAAAAAGTCCTAACATCCATTATTAGAGTTTCAATTAGCTTCTTATCTTAACTTAAGAGTTATTTTTGTACCTTTTCTATTAATCTTCAAAAACTCAATATCTTAATTAGTGAAATAAGCCTTTTATTCAAAGCAATGCTTGTTATTAGATGGAGTAAAACCTTCTGCGCACTCACATTCATTAATATCTTCATTATAATAAGCATTCAATACACATTAGCATTTACTGTACATTAAGTCTGAGAAATTTTTACATTAAATACAAGAATTGATACTAGTGTAATCTAAGCACAAAGGATCATCATTAAGTGAACAAGAGTTTTTCCTTCTGCAACCTTACAAGCAGCTTGCATCACAGTCTTAACAATCAGCCCCAAATTGGTTTAAACTACAATTAGTTATAGTCATTGTATTAAATAGTGTATTGTTTTAAGAATATTGCAAGGGTGGAGATAAATCGCCATTATCTATCAAAAAGGCAGCAATTGGCCCTGCAAATTATGAATCACCAAGGACAAAATAAGATTAATTATTCGATTTAAAATAATGGTTGTTTTCTTCATGTTAAATCACCAATTAGTTATTGTTAAATACAGATATAACAGTCTTAAACACTCCATTTACCATTACATTCGCAGTTTAAATCGATAGTAAATTCCAATTAGCCTATATCTAAGAATTTAACGTAATAGTTTTATATTATAACCCATCTGTACTAATCATATTAAAATGCACAATAAAGTTTGAGTTAGTCAATTAAATCTATATAAGACAGTCATTATTGGGGTCTCTAAAACATAATAAATCCATATCTCCACTTTCCTTCTTGAAAGCTAAAGAAATAGTAAATTGACTATCTAATTAAAATCTAGAGGTTTGTAAGGAGCTTCCTCGTTTAAGATAAAAGCCTCGATTATAACTATAAATAGCATTATGATTAGTGATGCTTATTCCATTACTTGAAATGACTGAATCAATATCTTTAAAAATAAACACAGCTGTATATGAAGAGTTCTTTAGTCCAACTGTAGTAGGATCATAGGTGTATTTCTTCTTTATGCATCTTTAATTAAGTTCATAGAATCCCGAAGGACATTATCGTAAGCATGTAACTTGATTTGCACTTAGAACAAATCCATAATCACATTTCCTGCATTACTCTCTATTATAGCACATTTCACAGTTAGGAATAACACACTCAACACACTAACTGTTTTAGTACTTATATCCAAACTTACACATTTTGCAATAGTCTCCATTTTCATTATATTCATTACAATTCTATATGACTTTGACACATATTGAGTAGTCTGCTCTTAAAAGCTCTACTAAGCTGTCTATTCTACAGTTATTCACTTTTTTTAATATAACAAAATCACTTGCTATACTTAAACTCGTATTCATTTCTAGAGAGTATATTAAGCCTCTAAATGAAGTTCCAATATGATCTTATCCCAGGTAAAAATAGAAACTATTTAATGAGTCTTAAAAGAGATCCTAGAACTAATCACTATTAATTCCCTTTTATTATCCATTAACAAGTAACTAAAGAGCGTAATTATTGAGTGAAGGTGATTAAAACACTAGTTAGATATTGTTTCATTTACTTACTATTGTTTAGTCACTAATTCACTCGGTTACCAGATAGTTTCTATTCAACCATTATACATGAATTCTAATGGATCTGCTGCTTTATGTAATCTTTATAAAGTTAGAACCACTATACGCTCATTTTTATAGTATCACTCTAAATTGGGAATCTAAAGCATCACTTCCATATACCCATAATTAAATTGCAAACTCTTAGTTAAATACAAAATTATTTCTACTTAGAATAATAGCCTTTTAGAAATCTATAGTGAATTTTAAGCCTTCCTCTCTATAAGGCAAATGATCAGGATTAATTATAAATTGAGGATAGTGAGCAATATCAACTCCATTTCCTATTTGTATTACAAACTAATTACTAATAGTATCAGTGTAAGATCTTTATTATGTATTGAAAGTTCATTTGGAACGCATAGGAGCAGATTTATCTACTATGATACAAATACCACCTTTTAGTGTATATCCAGCATCACATACTCTATAACATCCTCTCGTATCTCTCCAGTATCTTTTATTTCAGCAAATTTTATCATAATAGCCTTAAAATTACTACGGTCTTACAAATATTGCTTAAACATGGAATTCATAAATAGATCCAATAAACTTATTACCACTTTTATTACTTCCAATAAAGAACGAGTAATTAGTTTTAACATCCTATACTCTTATATTGATATTACTTGTATATGGAGTTGCTATTACATCATTAACCGACATATTCAGCACTAATGTAGTAGTAGTTTGTTGAAATGCTATGATTACTTTGTTTCATATTAAGTTTGTGCTTACTTGGTTAATCGTGTATTAAACATTATTTATTTCAATAGTGAAAATGAATACATCATCATGCTAAATTAAGTGGTATTATACAAAACTATCCTGAGACCTTTTTTCTAATATTCCAAAGATTCCAGTATTACTTTAAGGGAAAATTCATAAGGTTAATGTAAAATTATCTCCAAACACATAATTTGAGTTACCAGCAAAGTTGTATCTTGAATCAATTTGTGAGAATCCGGATGAATCTCCTGTGGAAGCTGGATCAAAATCTCTATTATCGTATACTACTAGTCTATCTTCTGGAATGACTTCATCTAATTTCGTTCTATAACCATTATAGATTTTATACTCATTATTTACTATTGATACTATGCTTTATCCTCCTTGTATACGCATATCAAAGTAAAAATGAGCTTCCCAAATCGTCGGGTTTATATTAGGGGATTGTTTTACTATGCATGTATTATCAACTAAGTATTCATCATCTTTACATAACAAAGTACAGCTCAAGTGAGACCACCATAAAGAACTAATCCTACATGGATTATAGCTACTCTGAATTTCAATATACGATACTGTGTATTGTAATAATTGAATCTCCCATAAATTGCCTCTCATGCTGATGCCAGTACTGTAATCAAATCCTAGGAAGAATCTGTATCTTTCTTTTACATCCTTAAATGGAACAAAAGGTACAATAGTAATAGTTGTGACTACAGTATTTACGTACAAGTTCAACTTATCATTTTAATACACCACTATAACCTCTTGCCATTCTCCATCAATCGATGAATTTGAATTAGATGTAATAACATAATTGTCTCTCTCTGACCATCTAAAAATGAATTTGTAATAGGAATTGTTGTTGAATAGTTGAATTCTAGTGTTTAGATTGTATGATGTCTTTGTAAGCAATGGCCTTCATATTAAACCGTTTCTATTATAAGGACGAATTCATAATTTTGTTGTAAATTAAGATTGAAATATATAAGTACTTGCTCCAGATACATTAAGTTATTATAAATCATCAGTATAACTTCATCCTTAATTAGAATCAGGAATATGAGTAGGATTTCCTATATGTCTATCGTGAACAATATCATAATATGCCAAACTTATACGTAGTTTATTAGACTAGTAGTAAAGATCAGGTTTTGTATCAAAGATTAATGTCTCATTTCAATTATCGTTGGGTTAGCATTGATTATCTATTAGATACTCATCTTCATTCAGACAAGATTATACACAGGTAAGTCCATCATTTCATTAGTTTGGTTATATGCAGCCATCGTATTAAGATGAAACTGCATCTTATGTTAAAATAAATTCATATAAAGCTACTTCATATACTGTTCCTGACCATCCTCCGTTATTACTGTACCCTATATAGAAAGTATAGAAATCAGACACATCTTCAAATACCTCAGTTTTATCGTAACTAACTGACTTATCTTAGTTCTAGTTCAAATACATTTTATAAGTATTTTGGCTTTCGCTACTCGATCTAGTTATTGTTAACTGTGTCCAATCCTAAACTTCACTATCTGATTAAATCTCATTAATTTGATTCTTCCATTGTAAACTAAATAGCAATCTTTTATTGTAATTCTATATACTTAAAGCAGTGTTAGCTTTAGTAGATTATTTTTCTAGTATATAGCCTGAAGCTTCCTCATGTGGATTAAACCAAATCACAATAGAGAAGATTGGTTAGAATGCATAAGAGTTTTCACCTGATATATTCATTCTCTGTTGCTTTCCATCAAATACAAATCCTGTAGGATCTCCAAAAATTGGCTCATAGTCAATTTCTTCATTGCTTTCATCAATATCTTTGTTTCCTTTATATGCTTTAAGCCACCCATAATGATCTACTGTTATCTGAACATCCTCGTCAAATGTAAATCTTGCATTTCATTGAAAGTTTGGCTTTATTTCACAGATTCCATTGACATTGTATTATTTCTCTTGGTCTTCAACTTACTCACAAATTTATGAGCAGTTATTATTGTCATTTCATAATGTTTAAAGTCTGCAGATGTAAAAGTTAGTTTCAATATCAATTTAAAGAATTACAATAGGTCTAAAGTTCACTTGATATATAACTCCTCTTCATGATATACCATGTGTACTCATTCCTATGAAGAATTTATAACGTTAGAATACTATATCAACATCATTAGTATCATCATCATCATATGTCTATTGCAGTATACCATTCAAATATAGTTTAAAGTTTTTGGCTTAAGTAGACTAGGATGTCAGTGTTATTATAAGTTGATTTCATTATTCATCTTATCTTGGTATACTGATTGACACCTAACTACTAATTCAATACTGTTGGAAAATATAACTAGAACTATTTGCATACACTCTAATATAACTACTATTGTTAGATGATGGGAATTTGGTTATAATAGTTCTTTAAAAGTTGTCAATGAATTGTGGTTTGATTCAAAGCCGTATTGTATAATTGTTTTAGAAAATATAAGTATCATTCTCAGAAAAGACTATTACTTATTTGTTCTCACTGAATGAGAATCCTTGATTCTTTATAAAATGAGGAGGAATAAAATTATTTAGATTATTTCCAAGCTAGCCAGTAGATCCAACTCTTAGTGTAAACTCTTAAGTAGTTATTACAGTAATATCCTAATCAAACGTAAAATCTACATCCCATTAGATATTTCCAATACTAATACATACACCATTCTTCCTTGCTTGGCCAATCTGGCAATCAGCTAAGCAAGAAATCAATGTATTCCATAAATAGCTAAATCTGCATTGATTGTACTCTGATCCGATAAACTATTCAATTCATATTTCCTAGCTAATGAAAATTTCGTATATAAATCCTCTGAAAGATTCCTAGTTTCCATTCATACCAATATAAAACCTATACTAAGTCTTTGCATCAACAAAGTTGATAATATTAACTACTTTTGTAGATACTAAGAATCCATTAGCAAATATAAACATCTAATTGTCTTATAGCTATACAACTATTCTAACTCATTCATCATCGTCTAAAGTCTAATCACTTTCAACAAAATAGTCTTCAATTTCTTAATCAGTCAATGTAAATTATACTTTTCTAAGCTGATTAATTTATATACTGAGAAAACTCCTTTAATGTCTACCTTATTTGAATAAGATAGGTAAAGATTCATCAGTTGTAAACTAAGGCCTTATCCAAAAGAAAATAGTGAATTTTTACTGAAGATAATAAGTAGTTGTTGGTAGAATATTAAGCACTTGTTAATTATTTATAAATCTAAAGCCTTCATCATCTACAAAAGTAGGTTAACTATTAATTGATTAATCTGGTATTAATCCACTAATTATTTTATATTCATTATGATGATAGATAAGTTGATAAGTATCAAAAGTAAACTTAAACTCCCAAACTAAAGGATCATCGGAGGGATATGCTTTTTAGATACATGTATTATCCACTGTAAATTTACCTGTTTGATTGCAAATGGTAATACAAGTTTAAATTAATTTATCTCAGAAAGGAGATTTAATACAAAGACTAAATTGAGTATTTATTTCCGTCACTGTATATCGCTATGGCCAAATTCTTAAAGAATATATGGTTCCATTGAAATAATTACCTTATTAATCATTTCCTACTAAAAATACATAGGCTTTTCTTGGATCTTAAAATACAAATTGATGAAGACTTATTGTTTTGCTGTCTTTCCCACCATCAATTACAATTACTATCTCAACTTCTCTGTATGTGATTGCTACATTCTACCATGCTTATTATTCTCCTGGAATTTATATCTAGTAAGATAGTTCATTTTACCATATAGAGAAAATATAATCTATTCCATCAAAGGTTAAAGAAAGGCCAGTATTATATGCCTAAGAATCCTTTATAAAAACTGTTCCTACCTCTGATATTTCAAAAGGTTATAATCAAATCATTATGGTGAATTCTATTTAGAAAATATATATCTTATCATATTGTAATTCTAAGAAGGATTATATTGTGAAATTAAATCCTAAGTCTGGAGTAAAGATCGGATCGTTATAGTCTTATTCTATAGAACTACCTTATTATATTATTCAATTTTCAGTAATGTCATTTATAACTTGAATATTGATTGTAAATATAAGGTCTAATTATCAGTAGTCAAGGCCAGCATCTGGTAAATCAAATTCTATACATTATTAAAGGTCTTCATCAAAATATTTACCAATATCGCAATTTATTACACAACTTTCAGTTAAATTGATTAAATGATCAAACCTACACTCATTGTATTGAGATTAAATTGCCTAGTTAGAAATGGCTGTTTATCTTATATAAACTTCTCATATATATCCTCTAAAACTTCCATAAAGCATATAATCTCACCTAAAATAGTAATCATAATAATAACCACACCCAATACAAAAATAAGAAGTTGTTGGATTACTAATTTTATCATTAAGTAAACTACCCTTAAAAATTGAAACAGTTTATTTTATTTTACCATTAATGAATATCGAAGCTTCCAAATCTTAAGAAATTTTTACTACAATTTACGCTCAGCCATCTACAACTGCCTCACATTATAGATTTGCAACTGGAGAATTAAAATTAAATGTTTAGGTTTCATCATTTTAATAATAAAGATGCGTTAATAACTCTTACTAAGAATAATAATAAGATGGGGATTGCTTTCCTAAAATAGTACCTCTGTAATTATAACTATCTTCAACTACATTATAAACTCATACAAGCAAAGTAAAAGATTCTTAAAACGTGAAATAAGGCTTTTAATATAGCTCTAGCGTACCATAATCAAATTTGTATCCTTTGTTTTGTGTGAAAACTAGGGATTCGTTTCTTTTTACTTAGTATTATATGCTTTATAAACTATTTGTTATATATTCACTATCCTTAAAAAATACAAATCTCATATCTTCATCTGTCGATAAATCCTCATTTGATTAGTTGCAATCGTCTTCTCTTAAGTATAGTCCATTTTAACATGCAATAACGCAATAATTATCCCATCGATATCCAGTTCTACACGAATTAAACTACTATGCAATGAATGCTTAGTCTCTAGGAGTTGAATATACTCTATATTCTCATATAGAACCTTTAAAAAATTCGTCACTAACATTATTTCCTAAAGAATAAATATAAGAGTCCTTAGCATCAACAAAAGTATTTCCATCTAGCATTAATTCAGTTTAATTTTATAGCTCTGCATTTATATAAATTGATAAAATATTAGATTCTTCGTTATATTGAATAAACAATTGCAAATATTATATATTAAGTATTTTGTTTGTGCTTACTGAGTAAGACTAACTATCTGAGAATTTAATATCAAATGTAAAATTAGAATCTTTGAAATATAATTATAAATTTATTGTAGAATCTTAATCTATCTTTTAGAAAATCACTTATTTGTCTGTAGACTAATTATCAGGTAAAATTCATGTTGAAACACTAAAAGTATTTGAAAATATAAATGAATCTGCTGGATCAAAAAGTAGTCTTGAGTTCGAACTAAAGCTATACCCTTATTCAGGAGATATAAAATTTGCTCCCTAATTAATCAAACTTAACCCAATAAAATCAAAATAATAGTGTCAAGAAAAGTTAAAATAGTTATCATTGTAATAATAATTATAATAATAATTATTATAATATTACTCTTAATTTGATGAACTAAAAACCCTCTTATCTCTATCAAAAAGATAATGATAATCTCATATATTAGAATTATCTGTTGAATAATATCTTCAGCATCTATTGTCAATTAAATAGTTATTTTCATCGCATTATTTAGTACAAACTTTTATATAAAATAATTTAGTTCTATATCTACAAGTTTCTATGCTTTCTCTTTAAAAAAACTCTGAGTATCCCATTTGTAAACTTTATATGTATCCCCGAAAGGAGTTTTATCCATCATATCCAACTCAAAATGTAAAATTAAATTGTTAATCCTAAAAATAGAATTAATCAGTTTCTCCATATTACTCCTTTTCATCCATAACGATTTTCAGCGATGCGTGATATTAGATACTATTATTTTAATTACTTGTATACCAATTAGCAAACACTTATATATATTACCATTAATTAAGATTTATCTCATCTTCAATACTAAAACTTTCTTTTTTATACTCTAAACTCAAAATAGCCTTTTAATCTTATGCAGATAAACTTATTTTTGAATTATTATCATAAGATTCCTTTTAAACTATTGGTAATGGTTAAGAACTTTATTAAACATTTATTCACATTTGTATCTAGAATTATGATTGAAAAACATAAAAATTTCTTCCAGACAAATTTAAACGTTATCCATTCTAATTAAACTCCAAAGCCATTTTTTCTTCATTATATAATACATCATTCTGAGGTTCTTAAGCCTATTTTTATCCATTTATAACTAGAAAATTACTATAATCATCATAGTATGTCTGTTATGTATTCTCAAATCATATTTAGGCTTACCAGTTATTCCATTACATATAATAATGATAGTCATAATATCAGTCATTTAAATTTTATTGGCATTAATTTGATAAAGTCGGATAAAATCTGTCTTAACATTTCTGAGTACAAATAGATAGACCATCTTCTTCTTTTGTATCTCAATGAGAAAATAGAATACACTTATGATAATCTTTTTAGAGTTGTTCTAAGGGTATAACTGTTTCATAAATTGCAACTTGATAAATGTTTCCGTTTCACCCACTATCAGCTTATGCATTATTTCCAAGTATAAAACTATAGTTATCTTTTTAATCATTAAATTACTTATAAGAGAAGCTTTCTATAATTTCTGTTTCAAATAAATTAGTATAAAATTTGAATTATCTTTACAAGGAATCAGTTTAAGTCTAAATTGTTATAAATTATCATTAATTAAGTTTAATTGGTGCTGCTATTTCATAAATATTATCATCTGAGCTTACCATAAATTTGTAATCAATATTATCTGCTCTGAATTCTATTATAAAATTGTTATCAAAGGTTTTCTTTTAAAATACTATTCTTTCTTAGTTTTTAGGTATTCCAAATAACCAAATTTAGATAGTGAATTCTTATTGAAATACAAAAGATGTATTTCCAGGTATATTAATCAGCTGCTTTTCATTATTAAATTGAAATCCAATGTCAAAGTATGGTTATTCATAATCAAAATCTAATACAAATGCTGGCTCAATATCTAATTCAATTGTATCATTATAGCCCTTATAAGCTTTAATTTTATCTGTTTTATCAATTATTTCTTATAAGTCTTCATCAAATATAAAATTGAACTCTTATACTCATTGTTCATCTGTACAAATATTTTAATACATTTGCCTTCCTTCTTCACAATACATTATACAACTTATGTTGGTATTTCAGCTTGGTTATATTCTACATTCTTCAAATGATAATAAAATGCTTTCAATGGTATTGTTTTCATCAAGAGCATAAATTTGAACTTATCATATGAATAGTTATTCGATATTATATGATCAATAACTGTAATAACTGTAATAATTGTTACCAATAGTAAATAAATAATCCTACTTTATATCGTTTAAATTTAAAAGATTAGAGCTAGAACTTTATTCAATGAGTTCTTTATTTAAGTATATTTGTGATAATCTATTATCTTAGCTTATTTTAGAAGTTACAAGTAACAAAAATCACTCTTAATTGATATCTCTTTTAGCTCTCATACCTAATCCTCCACCTTCAGAGGAAAGATAAAAGTAAAATTGGTTAGCTTAATAAGATAAGCTCATATTAAAATTTATTGAGTTATAATATCTTATTTTACTTAGCAATATAGAACTATATCAATAATAATCTTATGTAGGTATTAAAGCCCAAATTTAAATTGCAAATTCTTCATGAAAAACGAAGGTTTATTTTCCAGGAATGTTTATTACTTAATTGCTATTAGAAAAATGAAAACCTTGGTTTAGAGAGAATTCTGGGTCTTCCATTCCTACTGCTTAATTAAAGCCCTTGTAAGCGTAGTGATTTCCTAATTTATCATATATATACTAAGAATCTGTATCAAATATAAAATTAAGTTGCGATGCTGTAATATAGTTATAGTCAATACACTAATTATCATATAGAATTTGATTATTATCTTCGCAAGTTTAAATACATCCAGCTTTGGTATTATAGTATCTAGAATCTATTAATCTGCATTCTATATAATCAATATTATATCTTTACTACCCTGGCAAAATTATAATCTATCATATATTAGCATTCACTTAGCTATCAATATCTCCAATCCTAATTCGATAATCTGCTTTATCATCACTATAATAATAATTTTTGATTGATTTTTCTCCAACGTTTATTTTATTAATATACATGTATCCATTGGAATTAGAATTATTATTATATGAGTTTAGCATAATTGATACAAAATTCCAATAATTTAAATGAAGATTTTATTCACTTTCAACTTGAAATATAGCCTCTTCACTATTATCAAAGAATTGCATATTTACTTTTAAGTCTTCTAATAAAGACAAAGTAAAAGCTGTTTTTGCTTTATAATTTTATTTTGAAAATATTTAAGCTGAATTCATGGCAGTTGGTCTAATTCAAAGTCCAATTGCAAAAGTATGAGTAAGATAAATAGCTGTATCGCCTGGTATGATAGCCACTTAACCTTTTTGATTGAAATTAAGCCCTTATTCATCTTATAATGGATCAATTATTTATCCCTCTATGAATCTAGGAGCATTACTAATTGGCTAACCAGGGCCAACTTTATAGCCTCTATAGAGTTTATAATTTTAATCCTCACTATACTCATTCTCATAAAATTATTTATCTTAGTCGAAGGTGAATTGGATTTATCATATATCTTGGTTATCTTATGGATTTTACTTTTAAACGCAGCTTCCATTCATTAAGTAGTAATTATCTCCATGGCAGTATTTTACGCACTGATATTCTGTAAACCATTAGTCAATTAAAATACATGGATTATAGTATGTGGTAAGTGATTAAGCATCATCCCCTCCTGAACTAATTTAAACTTAGTAAATGAATCCTTTTAATGATTTTTGATTGGATTGAGAATAGCCAATATAAAAAGAATAATCAAAAGGATCATCTTCATAGTTATCGAGTTGTCCATCTATTTAATCAATTCCAGTTGTACTTTTTATTCCATCAACAAAAATGTTAAAATCAACTACTCCATTATCATTAAAATAATTCAAAGCTACATATTACCAAGTATCTAAATTCACATCTGATTCATTATGACTAATACTTTACTCAATTCCAAATGGTTCAATTTCAGCTTTATACTTATTTTGTAGCATATATAGCCTTATGAACTTAGTGCCGCTCTACTTTTCAATCAGGCATATCTTACCATCTTATATTTCATTCACTCTCACCCATATAGCAAAACTTACATTATTAGATAATAAGAATGTATTTTCTCCAGAAATATTAAGTCTTTGGCCATCTTAAGTAAACTCAAATCCAAAGGATTGTTCATAAGGTTAAATATTCTCATCATATTAAACTACTCCTGGTTGAGTTTCTATAATCACTTGATTTGTTATAGGATCACTTATACCTCTATACATTGTGAAATATTGATTTATATACATACCGTTGTTATCTTGATCTTCTGAGGTAAATTGAGCATTTCATACATTAGTTTAACTTGGAGGATTTAGTTCAATACAATTTCCATTTCTTAAATATTGATTCTATTCACATCTAGGAACACAACCATTACCAGTAAACCAATGTGATTATAATCTACAATAAGGGGTAATAAAATCTTCAGTACTCGCCTAAATACTATAAATCAGAGTATCTTATAGGGACTGTTGGCCATTATAACCTATATAAGCTGCACCTGGACTAGAATCTATGTTATGCTGGAATTCTTAGGAGTATACAGGGCTTTCTTGATTTAACTTCATTTTTAGCATTGAACCTTGATTTGACTATGATAATCCGAATTAAATGAAGTACCATTAGTTTAATATGATAGTCTTTTCTATAGTTACTTGATAAATTGTATCATTATATAATAGTTTTCATCCTGTTTAGCCTATAGATAGCTCAAAATGACTATAATTAATGCTATCATACTTAAAGAATACAGGCTGATTATCTTATGGTTCCTTTTCTACCTTTATTCATATTCCGATTGTAATTGGTGTTCCTATAATAAGTGTAGTGGAAGGATCAAATGTTAAGCGTTAATCATTCTCTTTAAAGTGTATTCCTTAAGATTACATATAACCTGGCTCGTATTCATTAGATGATTAATCCTTTCCTTTATAAATAACATACTTACTATTTTAAGACTGCTCACTGGGATAATAAACCTTTTATTCTTCATCGAATTCAAAGTATAGAGAAAACTTAGAGTCAGATCTATCTCCATATAAAGTACATTCACCATTATACACCACATATCCTTCCTCACAGATTGAATAAGTAACTTTTATCTTATCTTAAGTAACTATACTATCAATATACGCCATATTATAGTCATCCATTCATTTACTTAAAGCAAAGTCAAATATTCTTAAAGTTCAGATATGTCCTATGAAAGAACTATTGCTATCTTTTCCATTTCCAATCCTTCATTCACCATTTTGAATTAAGTCCTCAAATGATTACTCCATCTATTATGTTTGTATTAGTTGGCCATTTTAGACTATTTAGCAAATTAATCCTTTTATTATAACTTAGAAGTACTACCAATCTTCAGCTTATGTTTCAATCATTGTCTTAAAAGGAGTAGAGTAATCAATCTCAAAAGTAACTTCTAGTGTATTAGAATCAACATTTTCATAGTAAAAGGCTATACTATTACCTGCAGTGTCTATCTTTTATAGTATAATCTATTTCTCACTACTAGATGTAAAGCTACTTTTATTCCACGTAGAAATAGTGAATTGTGGGCTTAATACTATCTAATTACTCTACAATTATAAAAACTTTCCATTCTCAAAGGAAAAGCCCTCATTTCTAGTATAAATTGGATCAGCTCCGTCTACTTCCGAGCTTTCTCCCTTATAGAAACTAATATTTCCCTCCATGCTCCTTATAATCTACTCATCTCGGTCAAATATAAAGTAAAAGCTTTGGACAGTTTCTAGTCTTCTGTAATTTCCTATGCTATAGTCTTAGTGTCAGGGTGGTTCATCGGATAAGTCTTGAAAAGTCGAGCTTTGTTTCTGGAGGCCGACGATCTTGGAATTCAAAGCATTTGGCTTTTCATTTAAAGATACAATGTATCTATCGGAAGTTTCGGTTTTTGGTATGATTACCACAGGGGAGGTTGTATTTTCCATGTCAGACTATTTGCCAGAGGCTGCTGATATTAGAAAAATGAATCCTACAGCTAAGAAGAAGTTTCTCAACATATTTTATGAATTTTAAAATTTCGAGGCGCTTAAAAGTGCGAAAATCAAGATGGCGGACAGCTTATAATCTTATTACATAGAAAAAAGATTTTCATGTCTTAACGAGCTAGAGATAGACGATTAAAGTAGTCTAGCCTGATTTATTGTAATAATCTCTACATTTTGGTTATAGCTTTTTTATATACTACCTCATTGTAATTTTTTAAAAATTCATGCAGGGGAATCCAGGCTCAAATTGTACTTATACTAAGAGTCTTGATATGTTTTAAATAATTTAAAATGCTTTTTGTAATATTCTAGATTAGATAAATTAATAATTTTATGTAGTATTAATAACAAAAGTATATGATAAGATAGTGTAAGGTTAGATGAAGACTTGATAATAGCACTAGCTGTAGTTATATCAAACAATTAAATAATTAGACTAAGAAACTCAAAACTTTTAATAAATTTTTCAAATGATGAAAATTATTGCCATACAATAATTAAAACAAATAAATATTTATTAAGTGACTTAAATATACAAAAAGGAGCTAATTCATGAGAAATGAAATTGCAATTTGAAATTCAATAAAATGAACGAGTTTATTTCGGACTGAGAATAAAAAGAAAGATGTGATAAAAGCTAAGAAAATGTAATTAAATATTGGTGAATTACAGAGATAAAAACTCTCAATTGATTTTTAGAATAGGAAAATAATAAGCCATTTATTGTATTTCCTAAATCTAATAAATTTTAAAAGCTACAAGGGAAAATGGAATAGTTATTATAGTATGAAAGAATTTAATGTATTTGTAAATGTTTACCCTTAATTTATCTCCAAATTATAAAATAATAAACATATCAAAAGTCTACATAAATTGTCCTTAATAGTATATAAATCAAATCTAAGCTTACTAAAATTTCCACAAAGCTATTTGGCAATCATCTTGATTTCTCTTTTAAACACTACCTTCTCCAGATATAACGAATTAATCAGAACTTGAAATAGCTACAACTCATACCCCTTTATTTTACCTTCCTATAACTTAATTTTTGGAAGTATCTTTTAAATGTCAAAGCATAATAGTCTAATCTCTTGATCCAGAAATAACAAATTAGTTATTATGTGAAATAGCTACTGATAATACATCTTTTTTATGTTATCCTATCAATTTACTTTTATTCTAATCTTCCAAGCTCCAAAACATAATTGTCTTATCCTTAGATCCAGATATAACAAATTAATTACTATTTGAAATAGCAACAGAGCAAACACCTCTACTATGCTATCCTATTATTCTATTTCTCGATTTATCTTATAAACTTCAAAGCTTTATGGTATTATCCTCAGATCCAGATATAACAAATTTATGGCTATTAGAAACAACTACTGAATATATCCACCCGTTATGTTATCCTATTAACTTATTCCTAGATGAGTTTTTCAAATCCCAGAGTATCAAATCTTTTAAAGAGCCAGATACAACAAATCGGCTTGAAATAGCGACAGAGTGCACCCAACCGTTGTGTTATCCTATTAATTTACTTTTACCCGGATTTTATAAGTTCCAAAGTAGAACATCTCTTAAAGACCCAGATACAACAAATTCATTGTTATTTGAAATAGCGACTGATAATATCTCTCTATTATGTTATCCTATTAATCTGTTTTAGGATGCATCTTGTAAATTTCACAACTTAATATCTTTTAAATCGGCAGAAATAACTAATTGATTATCACTTGAAATAACTAGTGCATTCACCTTTCCATTATGCTTTCCTATGATTTCTGTTTATATTGGCATCTTTGCTTCTTCAAATTAACTGTATACTTTTTTCTCTAATTCTAGCTATCTGCCTAGATATCTTATATATTCCCCTGCTTTCTATATTCCTCTATAATGGTTCATTTAATGAGCTTTCATTAGTCACTCAAATACTGATTTTGCCTATACTTATGGATCTGTCTCAACAAATTAAAGTTATCATGATATTTCTCCATAAGTATTCATTTATATATTGTGTAGTTAAGGGAAGTTGTAAAGTATTTGTTAAGCTTGATCAGGACATTTTACAAGTTTATCCAATTTATCCAGATGCTCTATTTTTAATCTATGAAATCTAATAAAGTTATCAATAAATTAATCAATTATTTTCTAAGACTGCAAAGTGAATATTTTTGTAATTTCTAATGTTCTTTCAAGTATTTCAGTTGAATCTAAGTGGTTTATATTATTCTGAAAAGTTGAGAATTAATTATAAGTAAGCATCTATCCTTTCAAACACTTAAGTACTTCTGTTTTTCCTGTCCATCAGCTTTAATTTTGGAACATTTCACATACTTTTATGAAATCAACTCCTGATATTAATACGTCTACTATTTCCTGTATATCCATTTTTCTATAGTAATAAAGTCATATATATAAAAATAATCATAAATACACTCCTTCTATTTATCAAATTACAACAATACACATAAAACAATTAAATCTAACAATACATATAAAATTACATCTCCTTCCCTCAAACTAATAAATGGCAGACATCCAAAACACCTTCATCATGGTTAAACCTGACGGCGTACAGAGAAAACTAGTAGGCGAAATAATAAGACGCTTTGAGAACCGTGGCTTAAAGCTTAGAGGACTCAAGATGCTAAAAGCTGACGAAGGTTTACTAGGAGAACACTATGCCGAACATAATGGAAGACCCTTTTTCTAAAGTTTACTTAATTATGTAGGATCAGGTCCCGTAGTAGCTATGGTCTGGGAAGGCAGCAGAGCCATTGAGGTAGGCAGATCTTTAGTTGGAGCAACCAGACCATGGGAGTCTAACCCTGGAACCATCCGTGGTGATTTTTGCTTGGATGTTGGAAGAAATCTCATACATGGATCCGATGCACCAGAATCAGCTGCAAGAGAAATTGGACTCTGGTTCAAACCTGAAGAATTAGTCAGCTGGGATGATCACAGCAATACATGGATCTATGAGTGATTTTAGATTAGTTACGTGTTAGATGGAAACGTGTATTGATAAAATGTGTTTTTTATATATAAGAGTATTGGTGGAAAGTTGGGTAAAGTGTTGAAGTGGAAGAATGTTAGATAAATACTGTAGTAATTGGCCTCAACTAGTTATATAAAGTACACACCTAGCTATGTAATAAAACCATTTTATATGTCTGTTTTCTCTAATGCTGATAAAAGTCCTAGAAAGTATGGAATCTTCGGTCACTCTGCCCTTGCACTTACTCGCTCATCTATAAGTTACACATTTCAGAGAGAAATGCGATTTAAAAAACGACCAAAGGAATAATCTCCACATAAATTTTATTATCCTAGATCATCGTTATCTAAAAGAGCTACTGGAATGGGATTAGGAAAGAGATACGAGTTCAAAGGTAAAGAGGGACCTAGAAGTGAATGATATGAAACTTTCTACAATCTTCCTCCTACGTCTGCGGCTTTTGGGAGGTAAACTAGCAAGAGATTCATGGATAAAAGTAACGACAGTCCTGGGCCTGGGGCGTATGAAATCACTGCGTAGATAAGACTGAAAAAACGTTGCAAAACTCCTAGTTTTCATATAAAGAGAAAATTATCAGTGAGTAAAACCAATGAATCTATCTTGTAGAAAAGAAGAGCTGAATCTAAGTAAAGGAGCAGTATTAAGAAGAGAAGTAAATTAGTAGCTGATAAAATTAAAGAGCTTTCGTAGGGATTGGAATAAGGATTCAAATATTCTCCGATCAAATTTGAGGATTATAAGCAAATTAAGTATAGTAAATAATAAGTTATAAAAGAATTAAGCACTTACTTTTATGTGAATCCATATAGTTTAAGATTGCATGGAATTTAATACTAATTTATTTCTTTAAAAGGATTACAAGTTTAAAATCTCTGAATAAGTTTAATTGTGTAAGATTACTTACTATACTGTAATAATCCATTGAAATTTCCTACTTCTAACTACAAGCTTCATTTATCTAAATACAAAAGCCTAACATAATCAAAACACTACTTACAAAACTCATTAAATACTTCAAATCACTACCCTAAATCAGTTTAATATTAAAAAATGCAACTTTTAAAAGATAAGCTGATTCCAAAACTGCGTTTCTAAAGTGTTCCGAAATAACGAGCAATGTATCATTCAATGTAAGACAATCCATATCTGTAACAACTAAAAACAACAAGAAAAATACGTAGAAAGAAAAGGGCAAGGAGTAATTTCAGAGTAAGAATAAATACATAATCTCCTAGAGCTAACCTTAAATCAAAAATAAGCACAAGGGCCAGTTCAAATACTAACTCATTCCAAACGAATGAATCAATTTTCCGGTAAGTCAGGTAAAGCCCGTAGGGAAACAGGTATAAGGACCCTCACCAGCCTATCATAATGAGACGAGTAGAAAAACAGAATCCTTATACACAAAATAATCAATTGAATGAGTCCTTGAATGAATACTATAAACAGCAACTAGATGCTCCGAATAGTTGAAAACTTAACTTACTGCCAAAAATACGCCCAAGAAACTTTAATACGAAGTTTAGAAAGTCTGTTTAAATAAAAGAAGGAGCATTTGAGGAGTTTTCAATACCTACACCGCTAGCAAAGGATAAGGAATTAGAAGAGGTTGCTCCTTTGCTGTGTGACAGTCCTAAAAATAGGTAGACTCCTATTTTTGATTTAGACAAAGTGTAAAGTAGATTATAAGAATTTAGTAAAATGGAAAGTTTGAAGGAAGCCCCCATTTCTATAAAGAAAAGAGGGGAGAAGAGAAAAATAAGTAAAGGAGTATTGAAAAACTATATACATAACCTTTAGGTTTAGTAGTAATATAAGGCAAAGTTAAGGGAGGTTTTAGGAGATTAAGATTGTTATATAAATGACGAGGAAATGAAATAGTTAATAGAAGAAATTGATGAATTAGTTACTGAACTATCAAGTGAACAATTTATGTAAGGTTTACAAGATATTTCAATACAAAATGTAAGCTAATCTCATAAAAGTGAATAATTCAGTCAGCCACATAGCCTTGATATACTATTTGACAATAATGAGGTCTCAACTTACTATACAAATGACACTTAAATTGTAAAAATAACGAATGATATAGATAAAGTCATTCAAGAATGTAAATAAACCCCTTTGTAATACTAATATGAAACTCCTACAAAGCTATAAAGGCCTAAAAGTGTAGGTAGGCCTCTTGTACATAATAGATACAACACATAACTAACACTTTAAAGTAACAGGAAAAACCAATTATCACTCTTTAAAATAAGAAACTTCCCTACAAAAGCCCAAGAAAAGTCCAGAATAGTATCTAAAATCCGCACAATGACAAATAGGAAAAAATACCCCCCTAAAGTTAGATCACTTAGTACTCAAAGACCCCTAACATCTAAAAACAACATAAAACAACTAATAAGAAAGCTTAACTGACTTAATTTCCACAAAACTTTACTAAATACCAATATTCCCTCCCATAGTGCTTTCATTGATTCTGTTCAACGCATTAATATAAGCGGCAATTCTTAAATTAACTCCGACTTCCTACGAGGTTTTCTTAGTATCTGACACAGCTTCACACATAACATCCTCCAGTCCGCTATAAACCAAATCTAACTCATCAGCGCCCTATGTCTCAACATCAGCCATCTCACTCATGTCCCCTAATTCCTGTACATACCCCATCAATCTCTTACGGGTTACTGACTCCCATCTCTTAGTAAGCATTCCAGGTCTTATATGTCCTAAATTCTTGACATACTCAAAATATGAAACTGTAACTCCTCCGGAGTTAGTAAGCAAATCAGGCAATACCAGTATATTTTTAGCCTCTAAGACCTCCTCACCTCTAGGAGTAGTTGGACCATTTGCCCCCTCTGCTACTATTTTACATTAAAAGTTTATAGCATTTGTACCAGTTATAGATCGCTCCACAGCAGCAGGTATTAAAATATCACATGGTTACTTAAATACGTGTTACCCATCTGTAAAAAACTCACCCTCTCTACATCCCTCAATCGATCCATTTTTCAGCAGGTAGTTTTTAACCTTATCAACTGACATACCCTACGGGTTAAATAAACCACCTCCCCTCTCGATAACTCCCAGTAGCTTTCCTCCATCTTTCTCCAGAAACTTAGATGCCCAAAATCCTACATTTCCAAAACCTTAAACAACGAAACTTTTGTCTCTTGTACCAGTTGGAAGATTCACTTTTTTCATATAAAACTCATCGTTTACAAACTCTCTTATAGCAAAATACACTCCAAGTCCAGTTGATTCAGTTCTGCCTGAAATTCCTCCTAGGTTTATAGGTTTTCCAGTAACACACGCCGGCGCATGTATATTTTATGGAGTGTGAAACCTATAAGCGTCCATCATATACGCCATTTCCACCTCTCCCGTTCCTAGGTCAGGCCCAGGCACATCAGTGGCTGGGTTTAAAAATCCCTTCTTAGACAACTCCACTGCGTACCGTCTAGTAAGTCTTTCTAGCTCCCCAGGACTCAAACTCTTAGGATCCACTGCTATACCACCTTTCCCACCTCCAAAAGGTAAATTAACACATGAGCACTTAAGAGTCATCAAGAACGCCAGCGCTGAAACCTCATCTAAATCGATGTCTGTAGAGAATCTAGTACCACCTTTGCAGGGTAGTTTGTGACGAGAGTGCTGCACTCTGTATGCCTTGTAGTATTATATACTGCCATCGTCCCTTCTTAGAGGGATGTTCATTCTTAGGGCTGCATCAGGAGCTCGGATTAGTTCTAGGACTTCAGGCTCTATGTCAACAAATTAGCGTGCTTTTTCGAAGAATATGTGAGTCATTTCTAGGAAGTTAGGCTCTTAGTCTGCTGATTGAGAGAAAAAGCGAGGACTGATGTGACGCATTCCAAAAATTGAAAGTCTTGTAAGCATTTTTATTATAGCCACTATTTTTAGAGATGTTGAAAATTATGTGACTTTTATTGAGTGGGATAGCTGAGTAGTATCGGGTGTAAATAGTAAATTTTGTATATACTTCTTGTGGTTTTGTATTATTCCCTACACAACTCCACAAAAAATAACAAATATGACTCAACACAGTCTATCTCTGCAGAGCCTATTCTCTTTCATACACAAAATATACAAAGAAATTACCAGTACTTAAAACCTCCATTTTTCAAAACAAAAATTTAAATGCCAAAATCAAAGATACGAGTCGTTGTTCGCAAACGTCCTCTAAACACAAAAGAACTAGAAAGCTAAGACTAAGATATCTTAGTCCAACGTTCTACACACACGATCGTAGTGCGAGAGGAAAGAACAAAGCTAGATCTTTCGAAATACATAGAAGAGCACCACTTTACCTTCGATGAAGTTTTCAACGAGGAAGTAAAAAATGACTAATTCTATCAACGTACAGTCCAACCTCTGATACAAGCAGCTTTTGAAGGCACTAAAGTCTCATGCTTCGCATACGGTTAAACAGGAAGTGGTAAGACGTTTACTATGATGGGATAAAGAGAGGTCCCTGGAATTTACCTGTTGGCATCTCAAGATTTGTTTTACCTGCGGGACCAGTACCACGCAAGTGCGTAAATATATGTATCTTTCTACGAGATTTATTGCTCTAGGCTATACGACCTATTAAATGAAAGAAACGAGGTGTATGTGAGATCAGATGCCCGATAAAATGTCAATATAGTAGGGTTACAACGAAAAGTGACAACTTCTTCCTAGGAGTTGTTGGCAATCATACAAATGGCTTTATAGTAAAGGACTGTCGGGTAAACAGGGGCAAATGATGAGTCTTCTAGGTCCCATGGAGTCCTGGAGATCTACATACGGGAAAATAATAGATTCAAAGGGAAAATGAACTTTATTGATTTAGCTGGGAGTGAAAGAGGGGCAGATGTTACTAACTCTGATAGATAAACTAGGGTAGATTCCTCAGAGATTAATAAGTCCTTACTTGCTTTAAAGGAATGCATACGGTCGTTGGATTAAAACTCTAAGCATAAGCCGTTTAGAGGGAGTAAGTTGACATAGGTGTTGAAAGATAGTTTTATAGGGAAGTGTTAGACCATTATGATTGCTAATCTTTCTCCTAATTATTCTAGTTGTGAACATACATTAAACACTCTAAGGTATGCGGATAGAGTTAAGGAACTGAGGTAAGGGGGGAAGAAGGATAATGATGCTATTATGCTGTCCAGACAGTAGTCTAATGTAATAAGATACAAGAGTAGGCAGTCTGTGTAATATGAGGCAGGTATGCAGGAAGTTAATCATACTGTAAAATCTACTTCAAATCTGTTGTAGCCAAGCAATGTAAATATCATATCTTAACCCATTCCGTAGGATGAGCTGGTAGATGAGCATAGGAAAACTATCGATTAACTCGTTGAAGTTATTAAAAGGTAAATGAGCTTGCTAGGTTAAGTTGATATGCCGGGAAGTGATGTTGAGTCCTATGTGAAAGAGTTAGAGTAAATTTTAGAGTTCAAGGAGAAGTTGATTGGAGATTTCAGAAGGAAGTTAAGAAATGGAGTTGTTTAAAAGAAACCGATGGAAGTGTTTGATTTAAATGCGCTAGATAATGATATGCTTACTGAGTCGATTTATTAGGTAATATATCAATTAAATATGTATTATGGAGTTATTGTAGAAGCTTAAATAGTCCAATGCTATCTTTTTCATTTATTAGATATTCTGTAGTGTTATTTGTTCATTACTAAAGTATTATGTAATTTATTTTTAAAATAATCTAATAGCAACTGTATAATTTGATTATATAGAGAGGTGCAAAATAATATGAAAATTGTTTAAAACTTGTATATTTGGTGAATTTATAGGCCTAAATAATATAGATAAATAATTAACTATGGACTAATATGTCAAACAGCAATGCTCAAATTAGAAATTATAGTTACTCCTCACTACATAGCATGTATAAATCAAATATTAAAGATACTCTGATGATCAATATAAAACATCTTTAAATTTTCTAAAGGTAAAATCTTCTATTATGTCTACAACTTCCATACTAAATAATACCTAATACTTATTTAACACCCTCAATTATCTTTTAGCAATATTCTAATAAAATTCTTAATAATGGGTACTATTTGCTGCTAAAAATAAAAGGTATCAATTTAATTGACACCAGGATATGCTTTAGAAATATCAAAAATTTCTAGTGCTACAAAACTTGACAGTAAGTATAAAACAGACATTCTAAAGCATTTCTAATTTTTAAGAGTTTGCGGATTTGGTCAATTTGGCATAGTTAGAGAGGCAACAAGAGTAAATAAAAGCAACAATGCAATACTGAACCAAAACTACGCGATAAAATCAGTTTTAAAAGAAAAACTTATAGAAAAAGTGCATATGCTGAAACATGAAATAGATGCATTAAGAAATGTAGATCATCCGAACATA
Source organism: Condylostoma magnum (assembly GCA_920105805.1). Taxonomy (NCBI): domain Eukaryota; phylum Ciliophora; class Heterotrichea; order Heterotrichida; family Condylostomatidae; genus Condylostoma; species Condylostoma magnum. The sequence continues at coordinate 36,878 of CAKKTI010000033.1, forward strand.
GTAAGACTTTATGAAATATACGAAGACAGTAAATACATTCATTTTGTAATGGATTTGTGTAAGGGGGGAGACTTAATGGATCGTATTTTGATTAATGGCCCGTTAAGTGAAAAGAAAGCTGCTGAGTATATGCAGAAATTATTATCAGCAGTAAACCATTTACATAATCTTAAATTTTGTCATAGGGATCTAAAGCCCGAAAACTTTTTATTAAGCTCGAAACAATTAGACGCTGAAATAAAAATAGTTGATTTTGGTATGGCTGTAAAGTTTATGGATAATAATATTTAATCCTATGTAGGAACACCTTATTACTTTGCTCCCGAGGTAATCAAAGGGAATTATGGAAAATAGTGCGATGTATGATCCTTAGGAGTCACTTTGTATGTGATTTTATCAGGAACTTAGCCATTCGAAAGTAAGGATATGGGGCATTTAATACAGCAGATATTAGGATGTAAATATAACTTTAATAACTAAGCAATTTGGTCTAATATAAGCTAAGAGGCATAAGATCTCATAAGCAGAATGCTTGTTATAAAACCTACTAAAAGAATAAGTATAAAGGATGCATTGAAGCATCCTTGATTCTAAATCACGTAGAATGAGTAACGAGTTAAAATAAGTAGGAATATTGTTGATAATTTACTAAAAGTAAAGGCAAGTAGTAAACTTAGGCAGGAATTTTTAAAAGTTGCGGTTAGAAATCTGAATGAGCAAGAAATTAGAGATTTAACTGATATTTTCCACTTATTAGATACTAAAAACTCAGGTGTAATAAGAGCTTAATCGATTATTGAAGCTTTGAATTAATCTGGATTAGAAATAGCATCTAATGAAATGTAAAAAATCATGCATAAAATGAACTATATAAATTTCGGGAAAATAAGCTATACTGACTTCTTAGCCTTAGTAATGGATACTAAGCAAATTGACGAGGAGTAATTATTCTGAGCTGCTTTTACCCAATTTGACTATGATTAAGATGGCCTGATCTCATTAGAAGACCTTTAATTTGCAATAGAAAAAGCTGGCGGATACATATCTAAAGACGACTTCAATTAAATTGTATAAGAATTCAGCCTATAAAGTACAGACAAAATGTCCTTTGATTAGTTTAAAGATTTAATGGTTTGTTTTTCTGAAAAGAATTCACCTAATTATAGCTTAACATCATCTACAGGGACAACAAGACGATTATCTATAAGAAAGATTACTTTAAGGAGATAGACTATTCTATCTAGAAAGCGTACAAAAGGTAGCAACACATAAGTAAATAATATTTATTATGAGAATGATTTGCAAATAAACGGTAGAGTACATGATAAGTATAGAAGACATAGTTCAATAGAATTAAATAAGCAAGGTTTATAAAGTTCAAATAATTAATAATCTAATAACTAATCTGCTTAATTATTTCCAAAATAGACTCAATTTGTTCTTATGAGTATCTTTCTTCTATATTATCAATAATCAAATAAAGTATAACTAGTTCCTATGGTAAATGATTAGCTATTTGTAGTAGTTCATCCTTTGTTAATTAATACAGCTTTAGTTATTCTGTTAGTTAGGTAAGCTAATCACGTCTTATGTTTCTAATAGGAGTTCTGTTTAAGTAGTGAGTTAACTGTTCTTCAAATTTGATTTATATTTCTGACTCCTATGTTGAATTATTGCTTCTATACCTTTTATTTGTGCGTAGGCATTACAACACTTCGTAATTTGTAAGTAAATTCTTCTCTAGACTATATAAAAGTTACATTTCCATTTTAAGTTTAACTATTTAAGTATATAGCTGCTTCCTCTCTATATTGTTCGGACTCTTCTAGAATCTAGTAGATCAGGCTCACATATGTCTAAAATTTATCAATTAAAGCATCTTGTAAGTCTTCCGGCAACTTATTCGCCAATTCCTCGAATTACTGTGCTATTATATCAAAATCTTCGTATGATATGTTATAAGAAGGGTTGGGGAGCTTTTAAATAAATTCTTAAACAAAATCTGTATCATCAGTCTTAATCATATAGTCAAGTAAAGATTAAACATAAATTTAGCATTATTCTTGACTCACTTCTATGTCAAAAACACTTATACCATTTGCCACGCACTTTTTTATGATCTCAGATCCTATTTCCTTACTTTATACAAACCTTAAAAACTACTAGGCTTAGTCCAGATTATCCTGTATAAACTTAACTACCTTTTCAATTTCTTCCTCATCGTTATATAGCATCATTGCAGTATATCAAGAGTCGTGCAGGAACTCAGGAAGTTCATTCTTTTGTTTAGATTATATTATATCAAAGCAAACCTCGGCGTCTCTGGCTATTTCTAATAAAAGCAAGCTTATTTGTTTATCTATTACACTATTAGATTGCTTTACTCCTTTCCAGCATGGTTTTATAGCAGTTTGGCAAATTTCAATTAACTTTGAGCTTTGCTTAGACCTTATAGCCAAGTTATTCCATATGTAAAAGATTATGTTGTACAGCTTATCTACAATTTCATCTGGGAAAGGTCCTGTGAGATTTTCTAGAAATTTAAACATATACTTGAAGTTAATAATTCTGTATTGGTAAAGCAAAAAGGCGTCATCTATTAGATTGAAGACATCGATGTGAGTGAAAAAATTGTGCTTTAAGGGATTTAGGATGTTTGTAAGTAATTCTTCAGAGTAAATGACTCGGTATAACCCTTAACCTTAGCTATTTAACTTAATCCATTGAGTGTTTTCTACAAGCTGGTATTCCTACTGTTGCTAGTCTAAATCTAATGCACTTTTTTCCTATTAGTTGCTCTCATAATCTATTTATAAGGTCCAAACTGTAGCTTCATTAGAAATCTTTCTTGCTATTTGTACAGATTCTTGAGTTATTCTAAAAGAGCTGTTGGGAAGTTTTTCGATTAGTACAATTGGATAGTCTTCTATGCCTTCCCACAACTCTTAGATTTAGCTTATCATATTTATTACTAAATTGCATCTTATGCATTAAGTTATTAGAAACAATTACATACTAACTCCCTAATAATACACAGCCTAATCCTCTTGTTTGCTTACCAGTACTTTTATAATAATGCAGAAAAAGTTAGACCTAAATGCTGAAAGCCCAGACTTCCCTGAATACTTTTAATCTTAATTCACAAGTATATAAAAGTATCCAACAAACAAAAAAGCTATCAAACCCCTAAACTACAAAACACCCTTAAAGCAAGCAGTTTCTATTGAATCCCCTGCAAACTTCAAACTGAACGGAATTTAAGTACTTGATTAATTCTAAAAGAACAAAATAGTAAGTGAAAGAGTAGAAGATCAACGATTATTTCACAGTGCTTTAAAAACCCGTAAAGAATTTGATTGCCCATCCTTTAACTTTTCTCATCTATCAATTGACCACTGTAAAGATACAGACTAAGCTAGACTAGGTGAGAGTTTTGGAATTGAATAAGGAATAACAACTCCGTTCAAGCTATAAAGCGACTATTACAAACATTTCAACTAAAAGAACAGTTCTCCCAATAGATTCAACAGGAGACGAGGAATGTTTACCTTTATTAGCAATTCTCCAAACCTGAAGCGATTTGACTCTAAGATATTTTAAAAGCTCCAAAGCAAATACAGCAAAAGTTCAATTCAGTCACTTTCCCCAGTACGACCTTAGCGGCCTGCACCTATTAGACCTTAGGTGAAAAACAGGCTAAGTAGGTCAGTTTGCTTCAAATCTCCAGCAGCCTTACAAAATGCTTTAATTACTAGCTTTGAGTAGAAAATGAACCAGGATTTAAGAAGCTGCTTGGGGAGTACCACTCAAGATATATATAATACTTCATATCGTAAACTTAAAAAATTAACTTAAAAACTATGAAAAATCGTCGTGAGATTTCAACACGTTACTAATGGTAGGCTATATACAGAAGGAGAAACTTAGTGTAGAGCACAACCCCGGGGGATCTAGAGATTTTCAGTCCTAATGTCTCTAACTACTTATAACAGGGTAGAAATAGGTCAAGATAAAGTCCTGATTACACAATAAATGTAAGTTTTAACTAGTCTGTGAGAGGGATGAGTCTTGATAGGAAAAATGAATCACTGAATGGACGTTTGGAATTTGCTAAGGCAAATTTTAAGCAATTGTAAGATAAGTATAACAATTTGTAAAATCAGATAGAGGAAAGAGTGTAAGATGCAAATTTAGTCACTCTTGGGTCCTCGAGTACAGTTTTGATGAGCAGAGACACTGACTAGGATCCGACTAAGCAATCCTTAGCAGTAGAAATTGAGGATTTAACAGAGATGTTGGCTGGATCTACCAACTAAATCGACTTTCTGCTAAAAGATATCGATAAAATAGTACAAAATCACGACAAGCTCATTAGAACTATAAACCACTAAAATTACCTAGACCAACTTCACGACCATACAAAAGATGTAAAGATAAATCTATTATAAGAAACTGTATAGAAAAAGGCTAATCAACTCAAAGCTGCTAAATAAGAGTTTAAATAATACTAATAAGACAGTAACGAGACTCTAAGGAAAAAACGGTAATTAGAGTAAATTAACCAAGACTTAGACGAAGAAATAAAACAACTTTCTAGGGACACAAAAGACTAGGAAATTATAAAACAGGCGGAGTTATAGTGTTAGATTATAATGACTTAATAAATGCTACAGCACAGCCAGAAGAAAGTATCAAGATATGAGAACTTTATACAGCAGCATATCAAGGAAAAGAACTCGTAATAATAAAAAATGTCATTTTTGTACAGATTATTTTCAATTTCTCACAGATGGGCAAACGTGTCTTTAGTTTAACTTAGAGACGAGCTAGCCAAAAGAGGATTGAAAAGAACAGGAACTAGAGATTAATTAATACAGAGACTGTCAAGTAGTGATAATCTACGATAAGCTGCTTAGACAATGCCAGATGAAAAGCCATTAGAAAACTCTCATCTTTAAAATCTGGGCAAATAACATATTTTCTAGGAAATTGTAAGAAGAAAGCCTAATTTAAACCTATCATAAAGAACAACTAAAGCATAAATGATTGAAATCTTGTAGAATATTTTAATAGAGTCAAGAGGACAGTAGGTAGAGATTAGGGATCTGAGGAGTTTAATTCTTGCAACTAAATAAAACCCTGAGAATGTTACATCGGCGTAGATTTGTGAGATTTTTGAGTAGCTTACAGATCCCTACTTAATTCCATAATTAGAGCTTAATATGCTGAAGCATTCTGATAATGGTATGTTGTAGCCTCTTTGGAGGATTTTATAAAGAGATCTTGATAATATATCAAAGAATTAGCTGATGATAGTAGTGTAATTTATCAGCTTACTTAAAAATCTGTTTAAGATTTAGTTTGAGTCTGGATGGATTTCTGAAGATTTTGAGGAGAGGCTGCTTAGTTAATTTGTCAATAAGCCATAGGATCTCGATTTGAATGAAATATGCTAATTAGTTGAAGCATCTTCTTAATATTAGGAGTTTGAGCAATATTTTAGGAATTTAGTTGAGAAACAGTTGTAGTAAGCGACTGATTTAGGTATTTAAGAGCAATTAACTGTAATAGATTCTCTGCCTATAGGATGCTATGAAAACAATAAACAAATCATTGACTAGCTTATAAAAAATGTTTATAATAAAAGAATACAGCCTTAGTATGAAAGAAGACTGAGAAGTTTATACTCTATTTATAATATAGGGGCACCAATTCCTCTAGAGTTAGTACATTAGATTGATAAAATGCCTAGGGATGTGTTTAAGAGAATATCACCTGTATCTATTTTCTAAATAGCTGAAATTTTAGGGGGATAGGGAAAATTATCGGAGGATTTAATGGATAAAATGGTAGTAATCCTATCAGCCCATAATTTCGTGGATACAGAAGGTCTAGAACTGTATGTAAACTTTTTAGATACTATTAACAAATAAGGAAATTTCCATTTACTATTAACCAGGCCTCACATTATAGAAAAATGTATTTAAGGACTACAAAACATGAACTTACAGACACTTTTAAAATTCTCAAATTGCTACATGTATCACACAGGCTCTGAGATTTTGATAAGTCATCTTTTATAAACTGTAAAAGTATAAAAGGAAGTTGAACAGTATCTAGACTATATCGAAGGTATTCTTAATGGATTAATTTACATATCTCAGGAAAAACCTATTTTTTCTTATCAGTTTGAATCTTATCAGAAAATTTATTCAATTGAAAGAGAAACATTAGCTGATTTATTATGTTCTTATTTAAATCTTGATGATCATATTGATACTGTATGCAATTACTACGCCTCAGAGTTATGCACAAAATTCAAATCAGATGAAATCTTTAAAAGGGAAATCACTCCTAACAATGTACATAAACTTGCGCTTGTTTATAGTAAATTTTACGAATAAATAGACAGTACTCAGAGGGATAAATTCGGAATCAACATACTCAAAGCTGCTATATCCTTAAATACATAAAATCGGTGTAGAATAGCCTTTTTAGTAAGTAAGTCATAAATGTACGAATAAAACGAGTCAGTTGATAGTTTTATATCCCAGTAACAACTTAAACAACTTTGCTTAGAAATTTTAAACCTAGAAAAAGACATAAACCTTTGCTTAGCTATTCTTTACAACTTAAAATTATCTCCAGAAAAGGCAATGCTGCAAGATTTTATAAGGAATAAAGTAATCCCATAGCTTCATACTAAGAGTTTATACGGTGAGGAGTTATTAAAAACTATAATAATGCTTTCTAGCTTGAATATAAGACAGGCTGTATTGTCAGCCATTCCAAATCTTAGATTTTGGCCAGAGCGTGGTCCTAAGCTTTAATAAGAAACAATCCACTAATTTTTGAATATAGTAAATACTCTGCAAACAGACATTTCTGACTGGGAAAGTTTAGGACTGTTTTTCTATCAAATACGGTAGCAATTAGGAGATTAGAACGCTTAGCTACTAATGCAGATTTTAAAGCCCTACCAAAACCTAGTAGACTAAAGACTAATTCTACACCTATCCTAGTAAGTTAAAGACACTAGTATTAAAGACACATTAGCCAAGGATAATAGGCATGAGATTCTACAGTCAAACTAAATTCCTTCCATAGATAATCTGAACATTATATACAAAGCATCTGCTTCTAGACTGGGAAGCGGGGTAAGAATTTCAGATTATATTAAACTAGTGTAAAATTCGTCCTAGGATAACGATAGAGTAGAAATAATTGAGGCTTTATACGACTACGCAAGTCGAGTAGGTTTATAAGAAGAGCAGATTCAGTATTTAAATCAATATTTCGATAAATCAAGCTTTATTTAAAGATGCAACAAAAATTTGCTAGTGAATTATGCGTTTGTGAATTCAATTGACCCGCAAAAGTTCTAAAAGGTTAATTAGAGGGCTATAGAGATAATTTAAGCTGAATTCAAAGACTAATTATCAGCTAAATACATAAACCCATAATCTTAACTTGAATGCTACTCAGCATTTACATACAAAACAATTCTTGAGCCTAGGAAACTATCTTCAAACAACGAGTAGTATAGAAGCTAAAATCCTGAGTACTCACAAATTCCAACCATGACGCCATAAGAAATCAATCATTTCTTGAAAATAAACGCTATTTATAATGCACTAAACGAGCCCAAGCCAGATCAAACAGTCAACTCTCTGCATTTCTACTATAATCAAATAATGAATAACCAAGAGACTATCAATTTCACAAGAGATTTCCTAGAAAGCTTGAATATATAAGGAACTCTACGGCAATTAGACAAGAAAATACAGACATACTTAGAAAACGAGAATACATTATGAAAAGCCACCATAGGTTTCCCTCAGCATAGAGTAGGGATAATGTACACAGTAAGTTAGGACTAGGTTTACAATGAGAACGGTAAAGAAATCGGTGCAGTTTTCATGGACAGACTCATCAGATCTTAATTAGAAAAGTTCGGAAGATGAAGGACAGTAATTGTAAGGCATTCTACATGGAGTGGGATGCAGGAAGAAGGCAAGCTGAATTTTGTACGACAACTGCAGCAGAGACTAAGATTAGTTTAGATTTAATTTGGTGAAAGTATCAGTAAAAATGAATCAAATAGAAAAAGGATAGACAAGCGTTTTCGTTTAGTCAGTGACTTGGTCAAGAGACTCACATAATTTATTTGACTATGAGTCAAGCAACATAGTGCAAAATGATCTTTATATACAATCCGACTCCACTCTAGTACATCAGGACAATTAAGTCTAAGTACTAGAGACTTAAGGGGATGTAGAAGACAAGAGACTACTTGCCAGAGTAGAATTCTCTCCAGATAGTCCAGGAAACTGTATACTAAAACAAATAGAAGAAGACACTTTATGGCTAATTGCAAAGCACTAAACCCTTCCTGACAATTCCCCAGGTTACATTCTAAAGCAAGGGGATATAATAAAGCTTGGAAGAGTGAGGTATAGGATACTAGAAGCTAATAATAACTAGAATGATGTGGACATAAACCCAAGACAAAGCAACCCGATATCCGACATAGAGCTAGCATCGTGTAGAATCTGCTTTGATAATACTGAAACTGAGCTAAATCCTTTAATCCATCCCTGTGACTGCTCAGGCTCTATGGAAAGGATTCATTTATACTGTCTACGACAGTGAATCAACTCCCGTGTGGAAAAACGCTTAAATGAGAAGGTTTTTACATTCTCATGGCCTAATATGGACTGTGAGATATGCAAAACTTCCTTTCCATTTCGAATTTTACATGATTCGCAACTATATCAATGCTTCTAGACCGAATATCCGCATCTACCATGTCTGGTGTTAGAAGCTATTTCCTAGGATAGACACAAGAGAAGGGGGATATACTCGCTTTGCTTTAACGATGAAACCTACGCCCAGATGGGCAGAAGCCATGAAAGTGACGTAAGGATTACTGATATATCAGTATCTAGGGCCCATGCTCTTATTTACTACTAGGATGATAAATTTGTACTGAAGGATAATAAAAGCAAATTCGGTACATTGATACAAGCCAGCTCTGAGATAGTTTTAGGAAGTACTACTGTAGCTTTGTAACTAGGAAGAACTGTTATTTATGTGAAGACTGTAGAAAATGAGGCGAACAAGGTGTATGGAGAGGAAAGCATCATTGATCAAGACGACACTTTGACACCTGATCTTTCTTTTTAGATAAATTTTGAGTAAAATGGGAAACTCGGCCAATTGTGCTGGAAATTGCTAGGGAGAGTAGAAAGAGGTGGTAAATTTCGATGATTATATAGAGCATCCTGGCATTAGCAGAGAGGATGTAAGGTTTATACACAATTGCTTTGAGTATTTGGAGCCAGAAAATGGATTGGTGAATGTTGAAAAGTTGAAACGGAGACCTGATATACAGTACTTGCAGCCTGCTATTAGAGCCATGAGAGATAGTACTGAATTAAACTTCAATGAGTTCTTCTAGGCAATGAGACCAAGTTTACTGGAAATGAAAAATTAAGAAACTGTGATGGAAACCACTAGTGCTAATGTAACCTGCATTATTTGCCCGTTTAAAGAAAGTAGTAAGTCAGAGTCAAGGAAATTCTGAGATTAATGAATTTAGATTTTTGTACAAAAGTCGCTTTCTAATTTAAATTAATAAAATGAACTTAAGCTACTGAAACTTTGAAACAACTGATGGGAATTATTAGACTAAAGATGAGCTTTTTGATATGTCGAATATTGAAGCCACTATATAGAAGAGCAGAAGGGTAATTTAAGATAGTTTAAAGTTAACTGATAAGGCCTAGTCAAAAAATAATTCGTTTTAATGCTCAATGGAAACTTCACCTTAGAAAATTAGGGAAAGTTAGAATAATGAATAACTTAATTAGATTGTAAGATAGCTCAAAGAGACATAAGCACTTAATTTTAAATTAGAGTAGCAGTGTGGATATCAAAAGGAAAAACTTAATTAACTACAATCTGAGCTTTATTCAGAAAGAAATTATAGGAGTCAGTAAAATTCTGTATTATCAAATGAGCAAAGCTAGAAAGTTGCTTATTATCAGGAAAAGTATGAAAAATTAAAGAAATAATTACAAAAGAAAAATTAATATCTAAGTGAACTTGAAATGCAGAATTAAGAGTTAAAATCTCAAAATGCTTAATTAAGTTTCGAGAATAAAGAACTCCAGAATTAAAGTTAATAGTTCAAGGGAAAAATTGATAATGAATATACTGCGATTTTATAAGAAAAGGAGAATATAAAAAATTAGAACTATGAACTTTAGCAGAATGTTAATCAGCTTGAATTACAAGTATAGAAGACTTAAAAATAATTGCAATCTTAGATCTAAAATTTATAGGATACTTTATAGTAAAAGTAAGAAAGCATTTAATTATTAGAGAAAGCGTTGTAGGACTGTAAACAATAGAAAAATTAGCTAATGTACGAAAATGAGTAGCTTGTCAAGATTTAAACAACCTTTAATTAACTGCAAAAAGCTTAAATTTCAAGATAAGGCACAAATTATTCTTACTCAAATCACTTATAATTTTCACCGACTCAAGAAGATACATCATTTAATAACAGGACTACTGATTTTGAATTTTAGCAAAAACTACAGCAACTTGATACATAAATTTAACAATTTTAAAAAGATTTCAGAAATCTTTCAGTTTAAAATCAAGCCCCTAATAGCGAAATTGATAAATTTTTCCCTTAGTAGAAGAGCCATTCAAAACTAAAGCGAAAGAAATAAACTAAACGTAGGAGATCAACATCTAAATCTAAATTATATCGTAATAGTTAAAAATGAAATTACTCTATGCAGTTAGCGTAACAACTAATGGTCGATATATGTATAATCTTCTAGTGTAGTTGAAATATAAGAGTAATATTTCTTTAAAATAGTCCATTTTAACAATTACTATATAAAATATAAATAAAATTATGATCAATTAGCCCAATAACTAAAAAATCACAATGAAATATTTCAACTAAAAGATCAAATAATTTTCGTATCTAATTACTTACTACCTAATTAGTAGAGCTAATCATTAACTCCCAGAATCTCTCATAATGTAAGGTTTCAACAACACAAACAGTTTTACTCGGTGTCTGCCATGCTTATTTAAATAGATTCCAACTATCCCAATGTACTATTGTGCTACCCCTTCTTTTCCCTTCAAGTTCGATTTCCACAAACTTCTAGTGTTAAACATCACTTAAGCTTGGATCAACAGCTATTGCAGCAGCTACTGAGTCACAAACCATAACATGTCCAATTGACCCTTAGTAATCTAGCAGCTCTTTAATAAACCTCCCCTTTTAAGTATTTGTATTTCCCCATCTATTTAAAATATCCTCTGTATGCGTCATACTAAGAATAGCCACAGTTTCCCATGAAACCATCGTAATATCAGAGCATTGATTAAAAACTATAGAAGCTGCTTCTGGATCTTACCATACATTATACTCAGCAGTAGGGGTCATATTACCATCTTGGCGCAAAGTTCCAGCCATTGCCACAACTTTTCCAATTTGAATATCAGGCTAGCACATAAGAGCTATTGCCAAATTCGTCATTGGGCCTAGAGTTAATATATTTATGCCGGGGTGCTGTTATGCAAGGTTTAATATAGCCTAATATGCAGGTATATCTTATACTTTCTCAGGGGATTTTTGCTACTCTGGATGCCTATTTCAGTAACCGCCGAGTCCATCTTCTCCGTGATATTCTGTAGCATCTGTATGAGGCTAAATAAAAGCTTTTTATGATCCTTTGTAGACAGGGACATCCTACCTATCGCATATTCGGCAAATTTCGATGACATTGATGCAAACTTTCTCGAGGTCCACATTGCCATTAATGCAAGTAATGGCTTTAATATCTATGTTTTGGGAAGATAAGAGCATTACGAGAGCTTAGGCGTCGTCTACACCGACATCAGTGTCAATGATTCACTTTTCCATTTTAAATAATTTATGTGGTCCGACTAGACCTTATCGAATTTACTCATAAGAGAAGTTGGATTTAGCTTTTAAGCTCTGAGTCTCTTCTAAACTGCTTAAAACAGCGAGTGACTTAATAAATTTGCTTTTTTTACCTTGTGGGGGTGGGATAGTACATCAATTAGATTTTGGAAACTCATTTTAGAATTAATTTAAATTTAATTTTTGGTTGCGAATTAAAGCTTCAAAATTAGCTTTCATACAAAATTTAGTAAAGTACTTCACTTTACAGTGGATGAATCTGATATCTAGCCGATAAAACATTTTATATATGAGAAATAATGTTATATCCTATTTGCAAATTAAAAATTATGAAGTTTATGTAGTTTATGAATAGCTGAAGCATTACGTTTGTATTATAATGTGGTGTATTAATAAGTGATGATAAAAAGCCTTTCTAAATAAATGTTAGCATATTGTTATAAATTTTGTAATCAATTCTCTGATATAAAAGCTTCAATTGTAATAGGTTCATTGACAAGTAAATCGGTTCTTTGGAATTATCTTACAAAGGTCATGATTACTCTCTTCTTAATATTAATATACAGAATAAAGCTTTCTATATGAATAATCCTTATATATCTATTTCAATTTATCAGCTTGTTAAGCAGATTAGATAAATGATTATATCTCTTCTATGTATTGATTTAAAAGCATTTGGATAAATCTGAATTTGAATATTAATCATAAAATTGCTTAAAATGAGGATGATTAGGAATAATAGTTAATTTTAGCAATAGATTTAAGAGACATTCTACCTAGGAACTTATATAAATAAAAAATCAACAATGGTTGATACACTCTACCGCTATTTTAAGCTAATTTTCTATATCTACATAGTTTAAGGATATCATACTCTGGAATTCTCAAGACTCGTTTAAGTGTGACACTAACAAGAATAGATTTATTAAATCTGGATTTTAGGATAATACTATCAAGCTTGAAGATGATGCGATAAATAGAAAAAATAGTTAATAGGATAAATAAGAAGGATGTATTTCTAGATCAGAAGATTAAACTATTATGCTTTGGTATTTAAAAGATACTTCCAAAAATTGAGTTATAGGAAGATAGAATAAAGGAGCGAAAATGGTAGTTATATAGAGTTAACATTAATTTATTATATATGGAGAAGGCAGCATTTTAGAGAAGAGTCAAAATTAAGTAGTTTATAAAAATATTAATTAATTTATATTTAATTAGTCACAGCTTAATTATTATAATCTTAAGATAAACTTTTTATTGACGAATTTTTCCTTTATTATCTGCTAACTTTGTGCAATGAATATTATTATTCATAGTTGATTTTAGTATTGAAGCTAACCTATCACTTGTGTCTTTTAAAAAGAGATTCAGTGATATAACTTTCCAACTAAATAGTAATTATACCTACTAAATTTCTATTTCCGCAGATTATTGAGGTGTTTTTAACTTTTAAATTATGTAGTCTAGGGCTATAAAGATAAAAATCCGTAATAATTTTACAAATGATTTATATAATGTATCCTAAGACATATTAATTCCACATTCTTAATTGAAATTAAAGAATAGTTTAATATAAGTTCAGTATCACCAGATTTATGTTCCTATTTTTCTATAATCATTTATTAAATAAATACATTAAGATAACTAAATGTTTGTTAGATTGCTGATTAACTTTTAATATATATATGGTATTTATTTGTTCTGAATTTTATATTTATGAATCTCCTTACTTTACAGCGTTGAATTACTTAATAAACTTAGTGCTTTCTTCTATTATTTTATCTCCGAAATTTGATATTAGCATAATTACGTTTGTAATAAATTTATATACAAAACTATCTTCTTCATCTAAATTAAATTCTTTAAAACAGTCATGCTATTCCTAGTATCTTTCTCCACATTTATAACCATACATAGAGTTGAGAACCTTATAGACCTATGCGGTATGTACGCATTAATTCATCTATAAATAAAAAATCTTTTATTATTCAGGATTCCTCAATTTTAACTGATTGTTATACATTAATATTAGGAAATCTATAACTTAGCTTTCGTTATAAATATTATTCTGTTCATAGTTTAATCTAGATCTTTAAATCACTAAAGTCTTTGTCCTTTTATTGTCTCTAAATCTAATTATAATGTTGATAATTTATTATTGTATCCTTCTTTTAATATATAAATCACGAGTATATTCTTCAATAGTCTCTTCATTAAATACATATTTTAAAATCTATTCTTTCTATAAAACTATTTTTTTCTAGAATAATTCATTAAACTACACATAAAAATTGATTTAACTACTATTTGTGATATATAGATATTATAACATTGAGAAGAGTATGCCTGACATATTTAGATTAAAATTTACTAAGTATAAGTATTTGCTATAATATTATTTAATATTCAAGCTATCAATACTGAGTAGGCCTTTTGGAATGCCCCTATATAAATAATACTTTACAATAAATTTAAATAATGATTTAGCCCAACCAATAAATGATGGCTGTTTGATATAGATAATTATAATTTAAAGTAAACCTGTATAAGGAATTGATAGATTGTGCTAAATATTACTGATATATAATTATTAATAATGTGAATATACGAAAGGTAGGGTTTATTTGTATCAATAACAATTTAAAAAAACTTATCAAAATTTAGAAAAAGAATAAAGATTAGCTCAATATTAACTAGCAATTAGACATTTATCGATAAAGTAATCCATTAAACCACTTATATATAGTATGTTTATACAAAACTAAGATTTATACATTTTTATATCAATTTAAATTATCTACTAACTAATTATTGCATACCGGGCAAGATCCCTCTATCATGCATTCTATGTGAATTGTATGGCCACATTGTTAGTTTTAATACGGCTTCCATTAATTTACTCTACAATTCTAGAATTAGCAGCTAAAAGATTATTAATTCTAACATGTTCTACATACCCCATTTTGAATTAAATTCCGGTGCTTTCACAACCTACATTAACTGCAATTTAGTTAATCCTAGCCTCTATAAGGCTCATTAGGTAATAATTATTAATATTCTGGTATAGATTAAGCTACAAAGTGAAGTCTTTAAACATCCTCTTCACTATAAGTATTATTGCAGTTATTCGGACAAGATATTGATTTGTTTTCAACATAGCTTTTAAATCTACATAAATTGCACACTGTTTTGCATATATCTGCAACAATTCCAAAGTCATCTTCATTTCTTTAATAATTACATAATACACATGTCTTTCCTGTTTATTCTATTATAGGTGGATTAATTACTTATTATATGATATGAGTTTGATCATTTCTTTACTCTAATATAGGTGGAGCGGGTGCTTGCTGTTTGATATGAGTTCGATAATTAACTTACTATCCCGTTTCCACTTGACGATTATTTTATTATTCCATTTGAGGTTGATAATTCCTTTACTATAATTTAGGTGGAGTAATTTCTTACCATAAGATATGAGTTTGATAATTAGATTACTATCCCGTTCCCACTTGACGATCATTTTATTATCCGATTTAAGGAGGATTGCTTACTGGTTACTAGTAACCTGACTTCTTACGAACCTTTTACAAGTCTTCAGCCAATTTATTCTATTACACTTTATTTGAGGAGGCTACTCTTTGAATATCTTTGATTGCATCTATAGTTTTTTCCATTTCTTAAAGATTTGTATAAAATGGAAATTGCATCTAAACATCCTAATATTACAACAGGCTTATAACCTATTACGTTTAAGAGAGAGCAATTTATGAGTCAGATATAATTTCAATATAAGTAGGAAAGAATACTTATAAATTATTAGGTTTAGGTATTGCAGTATTAATATCTAGATGGTTACTACTTGGAGCATAAATAATATACAGATTCAATTTATCTGCTATTTTTTACATAGTTATATCCATGTGCTAATTAAAGCTTAAGTTTCCTTAATCTTTAAGCATACTTAGGAAATTTTTATTTTCATCTCCATTGCTTAAAATCATTTAGATTATTAAAGTGCTGATTCATTAATAATTACTTGGATTAAACAGATTATCACCAATATAATGTAGTCCCTAAGCAACGGACGTGGCCCCATTTAAGCAATAGTTTATTAATTAGATGCAATTATTTATATCCTCTTACATATTAACATCTTTTGTATACTATCTAGCTAATTTGACACTTTGGTTGAATATTCAATACACCCTATCAAAGTTGCCGGGATCCTTGAATTTGAATAGCAGTAGATTTTAAATTACACTAAACCCAAGGGCAGACGCAATTTGCTATCTAGGGGTATAAGCAAAGAGCTTATAATTGATTCCAGGGATCTGAAAGCCAGTTTCTACTATTTGCAACATATTTATTATAAACTATGTATTTTGTTAATAAAACCGTAGCTTTTACCGATTGACTTATATAAGTAATGTTTGTTAGATTTAAGAATTTAGTTTGTTATTTTGGGAAAGTACGGTTAGTGCTTACTCTGTTCAATTATGCTATAACATATAGTTATCACAGATAACCTATTTAGAGGAAAGTAATTGAAATGATAACTGTATGCAGTGTTAACTCAAATCAATAACTCTTTGTATATTAAAGTCTATGAATTGCATAATCTAATTGGAGGTTATAGCTCCCTTGCAATACTAAATCTTAAACTTGTTTTAGATTAGTTATCTTGCTCTAATTTTACAAGTCTTCTATTGATTTACCAGGCTTATCGATTTAAGTCCTCTTCTAGTATTATACATAAATCTATATAATGTCTGCAATGGTTGCATACACACCTCTAATAATTAAATTCTATAAATTTAGCTTATTGGAATGCAAACTAATTATACCTAATAATTACGACACTTAATCATTCTATGACTGTATTCATTTTGCAAGCCTCTTTTATTTAATATAAAGCTATCAATTGCTTAATTCTTTGGATTATGCTGATGAATAATTTCATCTTTTTTAAGAGTTGAATTTACTTATTTTCTTGGCTTCTCATACTTTTTCCAGCTGTTGTAGGTATCCCCTCTAATAAATTACACATTCTTCCCTATAGCTTTTATCAAATTGATTTCCTTATTTTAATTTTACATTAACTAAATTGGACTATTAAAGTAAAATATTACAAAGATACTAGGTTTAATTAAATAAAAGAAATAGTTTATATAACTAGATATCCCAACCTTAGTATATTATGGTATCAATACTTTCATACATGATCTCTTATGTAAATAAGCTTAAGGGAAAACTAATTTGTATATATGATAAATCTAAGTATAAAATATGTCAAATTTCATAAGTGCCTTTATTCAGCTCGGTGAAAAGGACTGACTAGAACCTTTACTCATAGATTTAAGCAAAATCAATCCAGATCCCTACAAGTAAACATGGGATCTCCCAAAATTAAACACAAACAACATAGTTTATAGTCCTCAAACAGATAAATTAGTCCAAATCCGCAAAAATAAAATAGAATTGCTGAATTTTGATTTTAAAAAGCTGACTAACTTAGCAACCTTACAAAATAACATACAAAGATTACGGGTAAGTGATCTAGGATCGTTCATAATGGCAGTAAATTAAAGCTTTATTATCATTCTAAACTGCATTACCTATGAGCAATCTGAAATCCAATTATAAAACATAATTGATTGTGCAATTGTCGAGTAAAAGTAAGAAATCATAATTTAAACCTCTGAAAATTTCGAGTTTAGACTGCTGAGCAACCTTTAAGAAGCATAACTAAAAGTACCCATCGAATAAAATATAAAGAAATGGTATATTGATCAAAAAGCAAGTCTAATGATCCTGTCAACTGCTTATAAAATCTGACTATTAAACGTGAATTCTAATTAAACTCAAAATTTCTTTGGAAATCACAATGATTAATTAGTTATTTTCAAGTTCCTATACAAAGATGATCGAATTGTATCAGGAGGAATGGACAATTCTTTAAGGTTTTGGGATAGGCAAGGAAGCAATTTGAAAACTTTGTACAATGAATGCAGAATTGACAAGATATACGAAAGCTAGGAAGATTGGATATTCATACTATTAGAAGACTTCAAAATAAAAGTATTTGACTAGTACAATTACTAGTAATTAGGAATAATCAACAATGCTTAAATATGTATCAAATAAATATTTTTAAGAAAGCAAAGTCATTTAATACTATCATGCAGTCCTTCCTAAATTCAACAATGGAATCTCTAGGACAACAGGCCTGAATTTGGATAATTAGTAATAGAAAAGGATTTATAAGTAATGGCAACTAGTGCCGAGGACTATATAATGGCAGGGGACTCATAAGGCAATGTAAAGTTCTATAGAGCACGAGGGGGTGAACTACTTGCCAACTTCAGTCCTCATAAAGACTGTGTTAATTGAATCATCTACAACTACGTTAAGTGTGAATTTTACTCTTTAAGTGACGATAAAAGCGTTATAATATGAGACGGGACAATTTTTGACATCAAAGAGAAAATAATCACTGAAAAAATGCCATATCATGGCTAAACTAATTACTAGGGAAATATGCTGATTTTGCTGTATAGATACAAGAGCTTTGGCATTTATAACCTGAGCACTTTGTAATAAGTATAAGAAGTATCTGATCCCCATAACACACTGGTGGAAAAATGTATATGGGTTGGAAAGTCTAATAAATTTGCTACATGCTCGTATGATAAAGACGTTAAAATTTGGAATTTAATGTAAAGCGAGTGCATTGGACAATTATTAGGACACTCAGCTGGTATAAGAGCCCTAACTTCAACTAATAACGGAAATTTTGTAATTTCTGGATCTGATGACTGTGATATTATACTATGAGATGTAAAAAGTCTAACAAAAGAATCTATTTTAAAAGGACATAACTTACCCATATTAAGCCTACTGGTTTCTAAAGATGATAAATGACTGTACTCAGGAAGTTTAGACAATTATTTGATTATATGATCAATTGAATAGGGTTAAATTTTACTCAAAGCGGATTTCGGGTATAGAATACAACATATGGATAGTATAAGAGACGAGAGTTTATACTTCCTAAGGTAGAATTAGATCTATTTTTATACAAATCCTTTAAAATTAAGATAAGCAACAATTTATCCTGAAGATAAATGAGCTTACTTCTTTAAGTATTTTACAATTCAATCAATATAAAAGATCTAGCAGCCTTATTAAAAGCAGTTCAATAAATTCAAGATCTTCCCTTATAACATAAACATTCTGCACTTGCTTGTGCTATAAATGAACAAAAAAGATCTAATTGAGGCTATCAAAGGAGGAGCTTAATGACTTATTTCAACTACTGGAGAAAGTCCACTGTCGTTAGCTTTCTAAAATCAGCAGCATGATATAGCAAATTGTTTAGTTAAAAGAATTCCGAAGTATCTTTTCCCTAATTTCCCTTTTTAAGGCATTTCCTTCAATCAATTAAACAAGCTTAGTCTGTAATCATTGCCACAATTTTATGAAAAAATACTGATTAAATCGAAGCAAAAGGGCCTTCCTAGTATCGGGGAAATTAAAGGTGAAGCTCCATTATCCATTGCTGTTGACAGCAATGAAATATTACCTAGTAATTTCTTATAATCAGATCCTAAAATTCCTAAAGCACTGCAATTTCTGATATCAATAGAAAAGTTTTATATAAATCCAGGATCAAAGAAAAGTATTCAGTTTTTAGAAAGTTTAATTGCTTGTGAGGAAGGTGATATTTTTAGAACAGCTATTATAAGGCATATTTTATAGATTAAATGGAACAGAGTACGTGCAATCCTGATGATAAAATTTGTAATGTTTATGGTTTTACTAGGAATTGTGTCTATTCATACCATTTATAATGATTTAACAGATGTTTAGTTTATCATTATTTTGGTAATTTCTACTATTGATTTAATTGTTGCAGTTCTGGAGAGCACAATCGGATTCAGCTGGTATATTTTTGATATATGAAATATAATTGAAGTTGTGCGAATTATAATGATGTATTTGTATATGTATCTTTACTACAAAGATGATCCAAATAATGATTTCATTAAATGAATTCAATCAGTGGTCATCTTCTTCACATGGTCAAAGTCAGTTTCATATTTCAGATTATTTGACAGGACAAGATATCTTATAAGAATTATAGTAGAAACCTTTAAAGAAATAACAGCTTTCTTCTCAATCCTTCTCATAGCTACCTTAACATTTACATTTGTGTTCTATATCAGCTAAGATCGTTAAATAAGCCTATCTGAATCTTTTATCATTACTTACTTATGAAATTTTGGTTAATTTGAAACAAATAACGAAAACTCAATGGAGACGATTATTTTCTTAATTGCATCGGTATTCTGCCCCTTGCTTCTAATGAATCTACTGATTGCAATGCTAGGAGACAGTTACGATAGGATATAAGAAGGCTTAGCAATTGCTGATGGTAAAGAAATGGCATCAATGCTTTTGAATATTGAAGCCTTACTTTTCTGGAGAAGATCTCAAAATAAAGCTGAATTTATATAAGTGTGCGATGATGAGAAATATGTTGGTAGAGATGGAAAGGATAAATGAGAGGGAAAGATCAGAGGTATTAAAAGACTTACGAGAAGACTAGAGCAAAAAATATCAAAGTAAAATCAAATTGCTAAATCGAATATGAA
Source organism: Condylostoma magnum (assembly GCA_920105805.1). NCBI lineage: Eukaryota > Ciliophora > Heterotrichea > Heterotrichida > Condylostomatidae > Condylostoma > Condylostoma magnum. The sequence goes on from CAKKTI010000033.1 coordinate 57,515, forward strand.
TTATACTATAAAATTTATTAAAGATTTTAAAAAGGAAGTTTTAAAGGAGATAAGAAAGTCTAGATAGTAATTTAGTGGATTTTTTATGTATATATTTCTGTTAATGAAGTTGTCAAATGAATATATTAAATCGCATATATACCAAAAACTACCTATTAAAATTACTTAAAATCACCAAGGATGGAAGTAATATCTGACTAATAAGCTTAATAACTAATAAACCACATTAAATCACAAGAACAAAGGGTTGCATCAATAAACCAGACCTAAAAGCCTTTATAATTTGATCCGTTTGAAGACATTGAGGAATAAATACGATAAACATATTAATAAAGACTACCTTAAGAAGACATTAATCAAATATCCCAGTAGACAAAATCCTTGAATAAAGGTAAATACGAAGGAGATATGCTAAGAAATCAACGCCATGGTTTTGGTACTTTTTAATACAACTCAGGAAGATATTACTCAGGTGAATGGCGTCTTGATATGCGTCATGGATTAGGAGTAGAACACTTCTCAAGCGGTAATATTTATATGGGACAGTTATAGGAAAACAAAGCACATGGAATAGGAATATACCGCTGGTAAACTGGAGAAACTTATCACGGGGAGTGGTAACACGGGTAAAAACATGGGAATGGTATTTGATATGGAGTAAACGGTGATAAGTATGAGGGGTAATGATAAAACTCGTAAGTAATGGGATGAGGAAAATATCAATGGCCTAATGGAGACTTTTATGAAGGCTTTTGGGATAGTAATGGAAAATAAGGTCTAGGAATCGAGTATAACTCGTAGAAAAAGACTGAATATAAAGGGGACTTTGAGAGTGGATTTTACTCTGGATTTGGAATACTTAAGTATAGAAATGGAGACATATACAAAGGAGATTTTGTCAAAGGAAACTGTGATGGAACTGGCCTTTTAAATCTCAAAAACGGTGATTATTACATCGGAGATTTTAAGGAGAATTAAAAATCTGGAAATGGGGTATTCCACTGAAGATCAGGGAATGTATACAGAGGCAATTTTGTAGCTGGTAAAAGAGAAGGTAAAGGGATAATGTCTTGAAAAGATGGATCTTAGTATCAGGGTGATTGGTACTAAGGAATTCAGCATGGACACGGTGAGTTTACCTATAAGGACGGAAGACCTGCTAAAATCGGACAGTTTAGGAACAATAGATTTGTAGGATAATTAAGATGGAATAAAGCATTTCATACAGGGAAAGGAACAATTCAGCTTAATTATGTTAAAGTTAAGAGGAGTAAATCAGACCATTTTGTAAAATTTGTAATGAATTCTTCAGACTTAAGGTTAAAAGAACAACTTGCTTGTTTTGTAATTTCGAGGTTTGCAGTATTCACATGTGCTATGATGTTGAGAATGATAATTTGATTAAATGCAGTAGTTGTTTAAAGGAAAATATAAGGAAAAATACCTTTGCAAGGGATATCTCAAGCATAGTTGAATTGCAGAAAGAATTTGAGTCTTTACAAATGCAAAAAGTGAATTATGAAAGTGATATTTTAAGTGCTGATGAAACTGCTTAAAACCTTAAGATAACTATTGGTATAAACAAAAACACAGAGACGGAAGTATAAAAGGATTTAAATGTGGAATTGAGAAAAATAATTAAAGTCAATGCCAATATCCAAAAATAGAACAATGATCTAGAGTAATAAGTATAATAGCTGAATACTAGGATAGAGTCAATATAAAATTAGCTGTAGGATCTGTAGTATAAAAAAGAAATAACTTTATAAGAGATCAAAAAGTTAAAGATTTAGACTGACTACCAGGAAGGATTAATTTACTAGGCCATTGAAGATACTTAAAATAATGTTCCTATAACTTAACTATGAAATATTACTTGTAATGAATGTCATAGAAAAGTAAAGTCATAATTCTAAAAGTAAATTATGTCTGGAATCGGGTTGTAATAATCTTCTCTTATAAGATAAGACAATGGTAAAAGATCAGATCAAGTGTGTAATTGTAGTATAGCATAATATATTAATATATAATCGATCTAGTTTATATACATAGCTTTATCATCTAAAGGTATAACTTAGCATTATATGCAAAAGTAATAAACTAATTAATGCATGTCTTATCCAATTAAACAATTACATAAAAATCCATACTAAAGTTTTTTAAATCGCTTAGATATAAAATGTCCGAAGTTATTCGAATTATTTCCAGCGAAGGAGAATCCTTTTAATGTCCTATTTAAATTGTTCAGATGGTAGAACTTTTTAAAGAAGTCCCCGATTTCGAGTAAGAAATCGATTTATCCGAATTGCGAGTAGATTCTAGAGTAGTTTAATGTATAATAAATTACTGTACCCATCACGAATTTGTATCCCCGCCTCCTATAACAAAACCAATCCAAGGCCCTAAAATAATAGAAAATGTTACAGATAATTGAGATGCAGAGTTTATTGAGGCAAATGATCGCTTTTTAAACCTAAGATTATTACTAGCATCATAAAAATTAATGATTCCTTCACTAGAAGAGCTGTGCTGTGCTTACTTTGCTGGTTTTTTTAAAGACTACACAATTAAAGATATAGAAGAAAAGTTATCAAGATAATCAGACATTTAAATCACTCCTGAGATGGAAGATTGGCTGATGAAAGTGGAATATGCATGGGCTGTGGATGAAAGCACCAAAGCGTTTCATTAACATTACAATTAAGATAATATTTTAGGTTAAATTAATTCATCCATCATTTAGTCTATGCAGTGTATTATAATTAGGCACTCTATAAATCTAAAATGGTAAAGTAGAGCCTAATAATGCATATAGGAGAATCGTAATATGACATACTAAAACAAGTAGCATAGGAGCTGGGGTGGAAAGTAACTAAAAAGGACACAGACTACGATCTATTATGACTAGATACAGGAGTAACTCCTGAAATATTGTCTTAATTAAAACTGTATTAAAGAATCAACCATTTTCCAGGTATGTCCATCATTGCACGAAAAGATTACCTAGCTAATTCTTTAAACCTTTTCTAATAAAAGTACCCAAATGATTTTAAATTCTACCCCAAAACCTGGGTGCTCCCTAGAAATTTTAACAGTTTAAAATAGTAATTTAACAGAAAAAGAGCAAAAACTTTTATTGTTAAACCGGAAGCATCTTGCCAGGGACGAGGGATTTTTCTAACAAGACATTTAGAAAACATTCCGGAAAGATGTGTGGTATAAAGATACATGTTCAAGCCTTATTTGATTGATAATTTAAAATTTGACTTAAGAATTTATGTACTAGTGACTGGATGCGACCCTCTTCGCATTTTCTTATATAAGGAAGGACTGGCTAGATTTGCTACTGAAGCATACCAACCTCCTCTACCTGGGAATCTATAAGATGTGTGCTGCCATTTAACCAATTATGCAATTAATAAAAACAATCCTAATTTTGTATTCAACGAAAATGCTGATTCCACGAATGTTGGACATAAAAGAAGCATTAGTTCAGTTATGGATTAGTTAGAGTAGCAAGGTGTGGATATAGATTAGCTGTGGGAAAAGATGAAGGATATTATTATAAAAACATTGATTGTAGCTTAGCCGAATTTGTCACATATATACAGATCTTGCTAGGCAAACGACATATCCAATGCGTTATGCTTCGAAATACTAGGATTTGATATTATCCTAGATCACAGGGCAAGGCCTGTGCTATTGGAAGTTAATCACTCTCCTAGTTTTACAACTGATACTCCTTTTGATTTGTCTATAAAGCTAGGAGTCATAAAGGATGCTATGAGCTTAATTGATATTAGTAAAAATAATAGGAAAAAGTTTCAAGCTTAGTTGATAGGGAGAAACAGGACGAAGGATTATAGAGAGATTAGGGAAAATTAAAGACTACAAGAAATTCAACGAAGGAATCTTACAGATCTTCTGCATAAAGGAGGATATGAGAGAATTTTCCCTGTTGATGGTAATGCTCAGTATAATAATTTAGTGAAAAACGCTAAAAGTGTCTGGTAAAATTAAACCGTAAGCAGACAAAGCACTTTGAAATAAGAAGAGCCAAATAGGAATAAATCAGTCTCTAGGCCTAGAAAGAGAATTTCTGTTGATAGGATTTAGAAAATTTCTGCTTTACCGTTATTGTAAAAGAATCATTAAGAAATGTAGAATAGATCTTTTTAGATTAAGAGAAGATCAAGCCCTGTTAAAATTGAAAATTCTTAATTTAGTGGAATTTATCTATAGCCAAAGGTGTTTTCTTTAGCCATTCCTAATCCTAGAAACGCTCGGTAACTAAATTAAGCCCTGTAAAGCTACATAAGATAACTTAGCTAATCATTAATATAGTGTTTTATATTCATATCGGCTTAAAATTATTATAAGATGGAAAATTAGATGATTGAGGTAGTATGTAATGATAGAATGGGTAGGAAAGTGAGAGTTAAATGCATGCTTTAAGACACTATTGGAGATTTAAAGCTATTGTTATCAGCACATATTGGAACTAGAGCGGATAGGATTAGACTTTAAAAGGCAAATGTTATTTTTAGAGATCATATTACACTTGATGATTATGAAATCTCTGATGGAATGGGGCTGGAAGTATATTATAATTAGTTAAATGTTAAGTATGTAGATTGGAGTTTATAGCAACTTATATTAAACTGTTTATATTGTTAATAAAGGTAGATTATAATTTACCTAAGTTTTAGTGCTTATATATTACATAAAGTACTATTTCTGTATAATTATAATAATCAACCAAACTGGATGATTTAACATGTTAAAATACTTTTAAGATAGCTAATTACCAATTAGACTCCTAATTTATTTCTAAAAACATTCATTTAATTCTTTATTCACACTTAAATCATATATTATTCATCATTTTTACATTCACTCAATAGCACACACTATTATAAAAATGAATCCTAGAATACAATCCCGCCCCCTTCGTTATTTCTCCTCCAAAGATGGAAACGTAGCGGCTAAATCAAAAAAGCTCTTTATATAAGTTGTTGAAGAAGAGGATTAAGACCAAGAAATGAATGGATTTTTACAATACGGTAAAAACTCTCCATCAAATATGAGATAAACCCTTAATTACCCTCCTCCTAAAATGCAAACAGCTCCTAATAAACAGCTATTCAACGATTCAAACTCTCCTAAATCAAAATCAGCAAACAATACTCCTAAGGCCTTAAAAGCTAGAGAATTTGTATTTGATAATAATTAAGCTCCAAGAAGTAAAATTACACCAGGAAATCGCTAGACTACATAAAAGCCCTTAAGCCCAAGAACATCTAAACTAGCAGTAACTTCATCCATCAACAACGTCCCTTCATGCCAACCATATGTATTTAAAGTAAACAACATAATGCAATCTAAAGGCCGACCTAAGCCTAAAACACCTACAGTCTCCAAGAAACATGAAGATCATAGAAAAACTCCATAAGCCAGAAGTATAATAAATTCACAGTCTACTAAAAGCCTGACTCCTAAACAGTCTAATTTACAACAACCCTAAAACAACTAACTTAAGCAAGTAATTACCCAAGTACAGAGCCATGTTCCCCTAACAAAGTAAAACTTGACTCCTGAAGAGGCACAGGCCAGATCTGATGTACTATACAAAGAACATCTTTTTTAAACCTTCCAAGCCCTGAGATTTGTTAAAAACCTTCCTCCACCTAACCTCGAACAGCTGAGACTCAAGAGAAAATATCTTCCCAAAAGGCCAGGATACGAGAACTTAAAAACTTTAGTATTGGATCTAGATGAGACCTTAGTACACTGCAGCGATGATCTTTCAAATAACCCCGATGTAATTTTACCTATAAAGTTTCCTACTGGGGAGATAATACAGGCTGGAATGAACATAAGACCTCATGCTTTAGAGTGTCTTAAAGCAGCTAATGATAATTTTGAAGTAATCATTTTCACAGCGTCACATTAATGCTATGCAGATGTTGTTCTAGATTATATCGACCCTAATAACTAGTATATTCATCACAGGTTATATAGAGACAGTTGTGTGTAAGTTGAAGGTGTGTTTGTTAAGGATTTAAGGGTGCTAGTTGGAAGAAGGCTAAAAGATGTAGTTATTGTGGATAATGCTGCATATAGCTTCGGGTATTAAATAGACAATGGTATCCCGATTATCTCTTGGCATGATAACTATTACGATATGGAGTTGTTTAACTTAATTGATTATTTAAAAGGGTTGAGTACTGTGGAAGATATAAGGGAAGTTAATAGAAAGACGTTCCAATTACGGACCTTTTATGAGGATTATATAAATGAGTATATTAGAGGTAATAAAAGGTGAAGTTTTTATCTAAATTTAGGAATTGATTCCATTACTCTATCATTCCTTCTTATCAAATTATCACATTTTATTCGCCAAACCTGAGAGTTTCCTAAGTACTTGCGGACTAGGATCGGATAGTTGATGTCTTCATTGTTTGAGTCGTCCATTCAAGGGTTTTATCTAATCTTATTATAGTGTTTTATTGAAATTCTTAGAGATTTTGATAATGGAGACTTTATTTTAGGCGATTTGCTTTAAATGTTAGTTTCTTCATTTCATCTAAGTGTATCATTTTCAATTTTCTAACATTTGAGGAATAAGTGCTTCAGTTTGTCTAGTTTTTCTTATCTAGGTGTATTTGGGAATTTTCTGTTAGTTCTTATAGGGGATTCCTGATTAGAGACTCTGATAAGCTTACTAGGTGTAATGTTTTGTTGACTTACAAAGTGCTCGCAGTCTTTGAATTTGTTGAGATGCAGGTGGATGGGAGTAACTTTAAATTATCTGTTTCTAAATGCAGAATAAGATTTTAATCTACTAATTTCTTTGCTTACATCTAAATTACTTTTAATTGCTAGTGGGCTCATATGTTTAGGCTTATATTTACTTTAAAGCTTTAAAATATTACTTCTAAGCTACAAATTATCTTTTGATAACATTATTTTGATATATTTTTAAGAAGATGTATATATGGTTACAGTGTATTAGTTTTAAATATTGAACTTAGAAGGTTACATACTGTTATACTTTAGTACTAATTATGTTAATTGATATATAACTAATTTGCAATTGATCTAAACCACATCTCCAGCTTCCCAATTCCTTCCCTGACTAAAATTTACTGTGTTAAAGCAGAAGCATGTTATACTTAAATATTTCTATCTAGGTCAACTCTTAGTAGACTCAAAAACTATTAAACGCCCACACAGTCTTCTTGATCATACTTATTAATCAAAATATTAACAGGTAAATTAGGGAATTTCTCTAATATAGGTTTCAGTGTATTAGCTGATTCTTATAATCTTTCCTATTGGGATCCATCTACAACATATAGAATAGCATTTGCATCATTATAGTAATGATTTCATAAAGACCTTACACTTTGCCTTCCTCCTAAATCTCATATGACTAATTCTTTATTTCCGAATGTTAGATTTGCAACTTATTAAAAATTACTGTTTTATCCTGCTGTTGGTGGAATTTTGTGAAGAGAAAGAGAGCGCAATCCATGGGAATGTTTTAATTGCTCAAGTAAAGTCTTTATAATAGTTACTGTCTTACCAGACCCGTCTAGGCCTATCATGATTACAAATGTTTATCTACGACTGAAGTATTGGTCATAGAGACCTTTTAGAAGAGTGAACATATTATTTATATACAGTGTTCATTTGCTAGAAATTTAGCATATAATTAACCTTCTATACAAATTCCTTTGTAGTAATTCTAAATGTAACTCAATTAATCAAAAATTTACATAAAAAGCCTAAATTAAACTCTAATAATAAATTCCGCTTAAATATATGCCCAGAACCAAGAAAAATAACTAATACAGATACTTCCTATAATTTGTGTTAGTATTAGCTCTTTTTCTCTGCTACTTTTTAGCAACTCTTTTAAATTTCCCAGCTCACATTTTCTTAACTCTCTATGCATCTTCTCTTACCTAAATTTTAAGCTCTTTAAGCAAATTTCTGATATTAACATCTGTTTTATTAATCTCGAATGCCTTTCCTACAGCTTCCAGTGCTTCCTCATGCTTTTTCATTCCCTTATAAGCCAAAGCTTTCCTATACAGTGCCTTTTGATTATCTTAATCGTATTTAATCACTTCCTTACACAGTTCTAATGCACTTTCATAGTTCCCATAGCTTAGTCTTACAGCAGCGAGGTTTAAACATATTGGAATCTTTGTTTTCAGTACTTACTCTCTGTGATTATCATACAACTCAAAATTAAATTACATTTCATCAAAATTTGCATGATAAAGGCCTTAATGGTAATACTCCTCAGCATTAATTAAATCATTTTCTCTATAAAACTAATTACCTTTATCCTTACACTCATCAGCTGATGCCAGTCTTTCCTCAAACACACAGGAACGCTCAAAATCAATGTCATCAAAGTTCTCAAATTCCATTTTAAAGGGATTACTAATTAATTCATCTAGATTTAGATGAGTCGAGCTTAGATAGGAGAAAATTACTGAGTGCTACTGCCTTTTTAAGAGCTTTTTCAGTCTGCTGTTACTTTGCTTTATATATAGGGCATTTCCTACAAGGAGCCTGCTGTTTTTTACTGATTTCCTCTAAATTACTTATAGAGTTTCTATACCTTGTTTTTAGTTGCTAGTATTTTGATTTTATTTCAGAATACTGCTCAAACTTCTTTTCTGGCCAAAGGCCAGTGTCTAGGTAACTTTGGTGGAAATTTCCCACCCTTATTTTGTTTCCTGACTCCGGCTGCATGTTTTCGAAAGGATCTTCTTCAAAATCTTACAAATGTCTCTATAGGCTCTGGTCTAATGAGACAAAGCTAGATGTCATAAAAGAATTTTTGTAGGAGGTGTGATTAGTAGGAAGATCTGCGTACTGGGTCTAAGTATTGTCCAAGGAGGAGCAAAATTAGATGTGCTTAATAGCTTTTGACATTATTTTTATAAGTGTGACATTTAAGTTTTTGCTTTGGTATTGGGAGGGATTTGTAAGAAAAATGGATTTAAATTATGATATTTTTTTTAAATCAGATAAAGCAATAATTAGATTGGATAAATTATTTCAATACAGAAGTACAGAATATCTTGTTAACTTGTAGTTTTAACATAATTAATCAAAATCTTATTAACTTGATTATCAGTATGCCTTCACTTGTTTTAAGTATGGAATGAGCAGATATTGGATCTGATTTTGAATATTTCAGGCTTTAATTATTGAATAGAAGATTGTCATTTTAGTAAGAGTAATTATTAGTATTTTGAGCTGATTATTATATCTCAATTATGCTTTTAATAACTATTACTAAGCTTCTTTTACGTTTATTAACTCTAATCTTTCAAAATTTAAAACTTATAAGGAAATATAAGTAATTTTAACAGCAAGAGGAGGATTAATGGTAAAAAATTCCATTAACTAGCTTTATTGCAATTATTCAGTTACATCTTTAGTACTGGTCAAATTAGTAAGTTCGATAGATGTTTAAAACTTCATATGATTTGTCGCAATTATCATGATTACACTTATCAGCTTTACTTGTATGCATATATTGCAATTATACCATTTATCAGATAAAATTCCTATTTTTGCTAAAAGAGCTGTCAAATCCATATTTTGAATGTCCAGCAAGCCTTATTTAGGCCTATATTGTCTTGTTAATTAATGTAAATTTCTAAGGTTCCAATTATTTCTGTTATAAATCATCAAGCATTTATGGTATTGCATCCAAATATCTAATTTGCTATCGGATTGTAATATATCAAATGAATAGAGGACAGTTAAACTACTTAGAAAAATAAATTTCACATCCCATTGAACTTTATTTTTGTACTTTTAGGCCTTTGGAAGTTATCAATACATCGATCAAATTTACTTAGATACAACTTGTAGTAAATTTAATCTCAGGTCTACTAGCAAAAGAATCTATATGATAGTAGTTTTATTGCTAGAGTAATACCGTAAGATAGACATAATAAATATACAGCCTAATTTCGTATATATTACGAGTATTTATAAGCAAAAAGCTAATTATACCTAAAAAGGCATTAATAATTAGCTCTACTCTTACACAATCAAACTTCACCTTTGCAACATGCGAAATCTTCAAGGCAATTTTCAAGAAAACAATTTAAATTTTAATCAAGAAAACAATAATTGATTATTCAAACTACCAAATTTTATCTAAACCTAAAGTCAACACTCTTGAGACTTAATCTGAACTTCCTAGACGATGAAAGCTCACAGTATAAACCCTTCTCTCCTATTTTATAGCCTAAAACTATTAAATCTCATTACCTATAAAGCGACCATAAACCTAGTGAATAGTAATAAAATGAAAACCATAGGTAAAAGGTCTCGAAAGCAAAGGTCAAGTTTCCCAAGAAAGGACTCAAACCCCAGACAGGACTGAACAGCAAGAGAGGAATTCTTACTTCAACAATATGTATCTCAGTACGGAGACAATAATTGGGATTACATCTAAAGCGTTTTTCCAGATAAAAATTAGGAAGAAGTAACCAACCATTGGTTCAAGCAAGTAAAGCAAAATCTGAGAAAGGGAAACTGGTCGGAATAAGAAGACTCAATACTGAAAGATTGGGTAGAATAGAACGGGCCCAAGAAATGGGTTTAATGCTCACGAAAATTATTGAATAGAACCGGAAAGTAGTGTAGAGAAAGGTGAATTAATGCCTTATCTCCTAAATTGTTAAAGGGGAATTGGCGCTATATAGAAGATTTAACTATTATTAATCTGTATCTGCAAATTGGCACCAAATGGACGCAGATGACAAAGTTTTTACCTGGGAGGTCCGAGAATTCAATCAAAAATAGGTTTTATTCTAATATGAGAAAAATGTAAAGCAGGCTGGAAAAAGGGAATGAGAAAGCAATCAGTATTTATGATCCTTACTAGAAGACCAAAAGGCATGATTCAATTTTGACTTGCTAATAATTCATGATGATGGTAAACTAAAAGTAATTATAAGTGAGCTAAATGTAGTATTACTAGTAGTGTATGCAGTATCTTTAATACTATAATTCAGGGAAAGTGCAACCTTAATATAGAGCTCTTTATAGTTAGTATAATTAGATAAGTTTTTACGAATTTATTTAACAAACATTCATTATACGCAATACCGCATTGATTTATTTAAATTATTGCATATCATGTTATAAATTTAATAAAAGTACTATTCGATAATAAAACTTGAGTGAACTTTAGTCGTGGTTTTATCATCATTTTGTAATCATCTATAATAATAAATTTTGCAAGTAGTTCAAATGAAGTATATATTTCCAATTCTTCATGGGATACTCGCAAGAAATTTGTTATCTGTTTAAAGTTATATAGTTGAGTAATTAATTACAGGAAAGACCTAATGCAACTATCTTTAGCTCTTGAATTATAAATCTATAATTGATAGCTAAAGTAAATGGCTATAATGTTTGATTGATAAGAAGTTTAAATTGTATTTTAAAATCCCTTATACTCAAACAATTGTTTTGCATGCTAATCTAATTAAGTTTTTGCAGTAAATATCATATGAAAGGGTAGCTTACATTACTGTCAATCTTTAAGAGATAATCAATATATATCAAATGGAGTAAAAGTAATTAAATAATGAACTTTTAAATTTATCAGCCCTTTTAATATTTATTGCACACCACCAAGTTCACATTAATCCTATTTGAACGATTTACTATTAACAAATTGTCAATAGGAAACAACACCTTTTTATATAATAACGATCTCATTACTTCGAAAATAATAAAAGGTAATCCTTAATATCAACAAATCTTTCAATATATAAAAGACGGTTTATATAAAATGTCTTAATCTTCAAAAGAGGATAATACCCAAAATAATGCTCAACTAAATTTAAACTCTCATTAAAGCTTTGATTCCTTCAGCTTCTAGCAGGATTCTTATTTAAGTATTGAATCAGAAAATCACTCCCAAAGAAGAAAAGACTCTGATGCAAGTTCTCCTTGGGAATCAGGATAATTTAGCTTTATAGGACAAAGCACTCATGACTACAGCTAGCATTTATATTAAATAACAACAAAGCGTACATCTCGCAGAAGATCAAAACTATCTAATTTTGAAATGATTGAAAAACTAAACTAAAAGTAAGCTTCAATTGACGAGGCTGAAGAGGAGACTTTAAGAGCTTTTAAGTAAAGGCGCAGTGGCATAATGAAATTGAATATTGACAATCTAGCTTATGATTCTCAGTATAGAATAACAGGAATTTTAGATGACAGCATGAAAAAGCCGGCGTTTATAATAGAATACAACAACCCATTCAGGATAAAGTGAGATTTGCTGATAATAGTGCTGGCTTTATACAATTCCGTGTCTATCCCATTATCAGTCGCATTCGACCATGAAAACTAAAACGAGGAGTTCTAAATTTGGGAATATATTGTCGATATATTGTTTGCTACGGATATCTTGATTAATTTCAGGACTACCTATCAGAACAGTATGAAATTATAAGTCTTTCATCCTAAAATGATAGCTAAACGATACATTTTGTCTGGGGCATTTTGAATAGACTTATTAGCAACAGTACCCTTTGAGCATATCCCCAGCTTGCTTTAGACAGACATGAATACAACCTCTTTTAAGCTATTTTAAGTGCTGAAGATGGTTAGATTGCTAAGGCTTCGTAGGATAATTAATTATTTAAAGTTTAAATCTGATTTGAAGCTTGGGATTAGATTATGTCTAATCTTCTATAATTTATTCCTACTGCTTCATATTTCAGGATGTATATGATTTTTTATAGTGAATTAGAACAAGTAATGAATTCCATCAACGTTTATGACTAAAGATGAAGAGTTCTATGATTCCAGAGTTGCTATGAGGTATATAACCTCTTTGTACTATATAACTTTAGTAGTGCTAGGAGCTGATATTTTACCCTATGATTAAACTTAAACTAGTGTTCTTGCTGTTTTGTTACTGACAAGCTCTTTAATCATAGGTGCACTGCTAGGCCATATTACAATTCTAGTACAAAAAATGAATGTAAAGGCAGATCAAATAAATGATTAGTTAGAGCTAGCGTAAGAGTAAATGAGCTAATTGTAAGTGCCTACATTTCTTCAGACTAAAATCATGGATTATTTATAATCTACAAGTAGATTAAGAAGCTAGTAATAGGAATTAGACTACTTTTACAGTTTAATGCCGTCTCGACTTAAGAATGAAGTAATTAATTGTTTGTTTTTAAATGCTATTTAAAGTAATAAAGTATTAAATTAAGAAAGTGAGGCCCCGGCGAATTTAATCAGTAAACTAATAACAAAAATTGCAAGTCCTGAGGAAATTATAGTAAATTGAGGGTGGAAAGGATATGAAATGTATATTGTTGCAAGAGGAACAGTTACTGTTTATAAATACAATGAAAGATTAAAGCAAAATGAGCAGGTAATTCTAAAAGAAGGCGATTATTTTGGAGAAATAGCAGTTTTATTAAAAACTTCAAGAAAAGCAACAGTTATCAGTACTAACTTTTCTACTTTGGCTGTTTTGTTAAAAGAAGACTTAGAAGATGTTTTAAGATAATAACCTAGTCTTTATGATGATATGGTATCTGCGATGATTAAATACGATGATAGATTAACTCATTTTACTAAAAAGATGCTGTATAAGATTCCTTATTTGCGAGAACTTTAAGTATAAGAGATCACTTAACTAGCTCTCAAGTGTGAGATCATGAAATTTAATGAATAATGCTATTTATAAAGAAAAAAGTATAGTATTGATAGAATTTTTCTGATTTTAACTGGAAATGTTTAATTGTTGTTATAGAATTAGCCTGATGAGCCGGTCTTGTTTCCTATTTAACAAGGAAGTATTGTATTTTACTCATCAGCTATATATAAATTGCAGTCTCCTTTTGATTTAATAGCTACTACTCCTTCCTACTGCTTAGTAATCGATCCATTGTATATTCAAAAGTTGTAAAATAAAAGCACTTTACTGCAGTATGGCATTGAGCTGTATAGACATACTAACTTATATGTCAAAGCCCTCCCTGATCTTGACTACATATAAATATCAGACAATCAAGACTGTTGGGGCAAATTCAGATAAATTATCATTAGATTGATTTATAAAGAATAAATATAAAGAGAAAAGCAAATCTAGCAGAAATGGTATTAGGCTATTAATGCCATTCAAACAGAACAGAGAAGACAAAATCAGCTGGAAACCACAGAGAAACTACAAAGATGTTATCAATAGTCAAAACAAGTATTAAAAGATCTGAAAATAATACTTAGAAACATAAATTAAATATAAAATGAAAGAAAAAGTTTAAGGTAATCTGCCTTTGCCGGGTAAGAAAAAATCAATTGATATGTCTAAAAAATAAGAAGAAATTAAGTCTCCACCTGTAATACCAATAGCAAATTTAAAGTTTCCTTCAATTGAGCTCGATCAAACTTTTAAGTAATTATTAGAAGATTCAAAAAAGCCATTTTAAAGCCAGAGAAGTAGTGAGTGTTTGTCTAGGATTGTATCTCCTACTATTATACCATCTCCTAAGAATCCAAATTTAGAAAAAGTCTGTAAAATTGATTGTGCATTGAAATAGTAGAAAAAGGATGAATGGGTGAGTAATGGTTGAGGGTTCTTGTATATACTTAAAGCGTAAAAAAATGTACATTAAGTTATACTAGAATTTCGATCTTAACTATAAAAGATTTTACATACTGGTTGGCTTATTAGTAAATCATTTATTTCTGAAATTGAAGACGAAGAATTTTCATAAGGAATTATGTTAAAATCATACAAGCCGAAAAAGGGCAAACTCAAGTAATAAATTTGCAAGATTTTTTCATCAAAAGAATCAATTGAAACTTTGAAGGAATCTTTGAGTACCCTTAAAATACATAAAGATTGATTATACATTTTTGTGTTATTTAATATTTACAGTAATTAAATATGCTTAGTTGTTTAAGTAGAAGATTCTCTGGAAATTTCTTAGCAAAAGATGTTTTATCTGCCTTATCAATCTAATAGTAGAACTAATCTCTTATATAAAACATTTACTACTATCATTACTTCCAGCATTATCTAGGTTACATAATAAGAGATGCTACTTCAAATCAACTAATAGCCATAGACTGCGGAGATTATAAGTCTTCTAGATTCAACATAGATAATATAATAAAAGAAACAGGAGCTGATTTTACTCATATGTTTATTACACACAGTCATCAAAACCATTACAAAGGAATTTCCTAATGAAAAGCAATTCACCCTAATTTAAACATTATAGGAGGGTTTGAAAACTAACTGATAAGCAAAGCTGAGGAAAATTAAATATTTAATATAGGGAATTTATCAATTTTCTGTCTTTACACTCCTGGACATTGTGACTCCTCAGTGTGTTATGTGGTTACTGACGTTTCAGAGACTTCTACTAAATTCCCTGTAGTTTTTACAGGTGATACTTTATTTATCTCTGGATGTGGGAACCATGACATAGAAAACGCTTAGAAAATGTATAACTCATTAAATCAACTTAGAAATTTGCCAAATGAAACTACTATTTTCCCAGGACATGATAATGGATTAAAGAATCTAACTATGTGTAAAATGTTTGAGCCCTCTAATGAGTTTTTAAATGCCAAATTAAAAGTAGCAAAAGAAGGTAATTTATAAATTGGGTCTCTTATAGCTGAAGAGAGATTGTATAACCCCTATTTAAGATGTAATACTGATTATTTAAAAAAATTAACAAAAGAAACTGACCCTTTAAAAGTTTTTAAAAAGCTTAAAATCCTAGAGAAAAAACTTACATTTTAAGAGGTTAACTAAACTAAATTTTCATTCGAATTGTTTATTGTGTGTTTAAATTCTAAACTTGATTACTTTCTGTGGCCTTTTTCTTATTATTCGTCGTTATTATCAACTTTTAGCACCTCATCCCAGATTTTTAGATGAGAGTTAATTACTTCTGTTTGGAATTGATTTTGTAATGTGTGAAGATCATTAAGCATTTTTAGTATTGGGGAATAATCTTATGATTGCTATTCTATTTATGGTACTTGGATAGTTTTAATCTTTTCTTCTATAATGTTTTCGAGAATTTAGGAGATTGGTTGCTTAATAGTTTATATTTGACATCCGTGTATATATTTAGATTTGAAGCAGCTGCTTAGTAGCTTTATTATGAGGAAAAATATAATGAGGTATATGAGAATTACTTTGTGAATTGTTTCATTTAATAGACTTCTATATAAGTTTTCAAAATTGTCTAATGAGTAATTAGCAAATGTTTCTAATGCTTGTAGTAGAGTTTGCAGAGGGGAATCATTTTCCGAGTTTAAGCTTTAGAATTCATCTATAGAGATATCAAAATTATCTTCAATATCATAATCTTCCTCGTGTTCTTAATGGTTATTTTGATTTAAGTGATGGAAATTAGTATCTTATTGATTTAAGTTTTCAAAAACAAGCTAATAATCAATTTAATCAATATCTTCATCGATTGTTTCTGTATTATTTTCATCAATTGTTTCTGTATTATTTTCATCAATTGTTTCTGTATTATCTTCATCAATTGTTTCTGTATTGTTTTCACTTTCTTCATCAATTGATTCTGTATTATCTTCACTTTCTTCATCAATTGTTTCTGTATTACTTTGATCAATTATTTCTGTATTGTATTAGCTTTCTTCCTCAATTGATTCTGTATTATTTTCATCAATTGTTTCTGTATTATCTTCACTTTCTTCATCAATTGTTTCTGTACTATCTTCACTTTCTTCATCAATTGTTTCTGTATTGTCTTCATCAATTGTTTCTGTATTGTCTTCACTTTCTTCATCAATTGTTTCTGTATTATCTTCACTTTCTTCATCAATTGTTTCTGTACTATCTTCACTTTCTTCATCAATTGTTTCTGTATTGTCTTCATCAAT
>CAKKTI010000033.1:74573-93708 GCA_920105805.1 Condylostoma magnum
TGTTTCTGTACTATCTTCACTTTCAACCAGATAATTCTCTGCTTCAATATCAGCAAGTATTAATTTCTAATCCATTAATCTTTCCTCCTCATCTGCAAAATAATTGTCTTTATCATCCTGCAGCAATTAATCACCCTCTCAAGCGACTATATTTCCCGTATCATCCTCAGTTTAATAATCTTCTTCTTCTATTTCATCACTTTCTTCCCTTAAGTTTATATTTCCATCATAATTTTCTAATTGTGATATATTTAATTCTTACTAGGTATCCTCTTATGATATTGTTTAATCGTATTATAAATCTAATTCTATTTAACCTTAATTGTCCTCTGATTCATTAGTTCAATTTTATTATTACTCAACATCTTCTTCAATGCGACTTTCGATTTAATGTTATTCTTATTCTTCTACAAAACAATCTGAATCATAATCATTGCAATCTTAATTACCTAGAGCTGTTATTACAATGATGAAGAGTAGCATTTATTTAATGGGAAATGAAATCAAACACAAAAAATATAAGAAAAACTTATACAGCACTAAACATACTGTATGTCAAGGATTGCCTACATAGAGATTAGTTATAAGGCTTTATATTTAATCAAAGCCTAACTATCAAATTAAAACCATAGTAAAATTATTGCTTTTGTTATTAAACATAAAAGGTCTTTACTTAAGCGTATAATTTCTTATACAGAACATTTGTGAAAGCATATTACATCTTAAAGTTAAAATTAAAATGGAGCTGGTTTCTTTAGAGAATTATAGGTAATATGAATAAAACGAAGTTATCAATACACCAAGATCCGTCAGGGTTTGTAATATTATAGGAATTAAGCCAGAGGATTTACTATTTGTAACAAGAAAACAGTACTTAAAATAAGGAAACCAAGAGCTTGATTATGATACAGCTGAATCATTCAGAATAAAAAGACTACAAATAGCCAAAGAGTAGTGACGACAACTTGAAAACACATTTTATTGCAGTAAATCTACAAATAATCACTCAAAACAAACAAAAAGTATAGATAAAGATTTTGTAAAAGAAGAACAAATATTGTAAAAACAGCTCAAAGATGAAATAATAAGCGGGCTTGAATACAGAAAAAGAATGAAAACACTAAGAGGAAAGATTAAACATTAAATTAAGCACGAAGAAATGGCCATTGCTTAGCAGCGTTAAGAATCTGAAGCTAAAAGAATGTAATTTATCGAGTAAAAAAGGTAAAAAGAGCTTAAAGAAAGAAAAAACTTTATCAAACAATGCAAAATCTTTCAAAAGTAAATGTAAAAGCATAAGCAAATGGAATGGAAAGCTGAAAGAGGGAACACATAAAGAATAATAAGTCCGAGAACTGAAACAAATAATATAATAAAGGTGAGATAAAATTTAGAAATGCAGTAAAAATAAAGATAAATTCAAATACAATAAAAGTTAAAAGAAGAGGAAAATAGAAGGAAAAAAGTAGAAAAGAAAAATAACTAAATAAAAAGGGAATTATAAATCTAAGCAGAGAAAAGATAGTAAAAACGTTAAATGGCACTTAAGTAATCAGATGTTGTGTTATAGAAGAAGAAATAAGAGTATTAGAAAAGAGTTAAAGAAGAAGAAAAGAGAAATAAATTTATGGAAAAATAAAAAAGACTGTAATTATAGGACTTATTGAAAAGCTCCTAATAAATGAATGAGCAGATTCATCAAGCGAAGTAAAAGGCAAAATCTATTATGGAGGAAAGGAAAAAGAAAATACTAAGAAAATCTAAGTCAGTGAACTAAAGGATTAAAGTATAATAAGAAAAAATACTTAAACAAATACAGAATAAGAAATAATAGAATTTAGCTAATCAAAAGCAAATAGAGAAGAAGATAGTAAAAATAAATAAATAAGAGGAGCAGTTAAAATAATTAACAAGGCTGAGATATTAAATGAAAGAGTTGAAATTATAATAATTCAGAAAAGCTAAGGACTAAGATATCAAATACCACAATAATTAGTAAAAGGTACTTATGAACAAGCGTTAAAAGGTAAAGAATCTAATTGAGGATATGACAATAAAGAAAAATTGGAGTTTAAACTACTTAAGATCAGTTTAGGTAAAATTTAATTAATTGTTACTATAAATAAGTATATCTTTAAATTCTTTAAAACTCAACTTACCATCTCTTTAAACATCATTTAACATCTATTGTATTTAATCTTATGAGTAATTTTGTTCTATTTTATTTAAAATCTACTTAAAATCTGAAGTCATGATAAATCCAGAATTATTTACATCAAACTACCTAAATGCAAGCCAAAGTCATTCGTCTTTGATTTATTCCATCTATAACAGTATTGCAGCTATAAATTGTCTATAATTAATATGACTGTCATTAGTATTCTCTAGGTTTCATAAGATTTAACTTAGAATTTAGTCATTTATTTTCTCTTCTAATGATTAAATAGCTTATTACATATCCTGAATGCTAATATATCCACTCTTATTAGCATCAATACACTCAAAAGCTTCACTTAAATTATCAATACTTTCCTTCGTCATATACTAAGCCATTACTGAAATAGCTTCTCTTTCCAATTAGCTAGAATACTTACTCAGTACTAAATTAGATACAACTTCAATGCTAAACTGCAGTTACAATTGAGGAGTTTGCTAAGTAAATCATTTATTAGAAAGAATATCTTGAAAAGAGGGTCTATCATCAGGACTATTTTAAAGCATTTAACGCACTAAACCTTTAGCCTCCTTTGAAACACTGTCTCAACAATCATCCTCCATCAACAGATTTCCTTCTAAAATTTCCTTATAAACCTTCTTAGTAGTTAAGCCAGTATAAGGAAACTTCCCAGTTAGCATAAGATGCATCAAAGACCCAATACTCCAAATTTCACTTTTAGCATGAAAATCCCCACTGATAACTTCAGGGGGAGTTAAGTAAGAATCAGACACTTATCTATTCTCATTTACTTTCTACTTGCATCCAAATTTATAAAGAAGTCCGAAATCTATCATTTTAAGTTGGCTTCCAGTACTTTTTGTACTAAACTTAAAATTATCTGGGCGAAGGTCTTTTATAAACACTCCTTATTGCTCCATGTAACTTATTCCTGAGGTAATGTTTAAAATGAGATCAGCAACTTAGTTTTCAGTATGTTTCTACTAATTCACAAGTTGTTTTAACAGTAACTCACCTTCACACATTTCCATAGCAATATAAAAGGATCTCTAGTCTTCGTATATATCGAATACCTTAGCAATACTAGGATGATTGATTCTCCTTAGTATATGTAGTTCTTTAACTAACCCGTCAAAATCTCTCTGAATTTTATGCTTTTCTACCGTTTTGATTGCTATAATAAGAGACCTGTTTTTTCTGCTATAACATCTTCTAACAACACCTAGATCATTAAATCCTATAATTCTTCCTAAACTTCAATCATCCTTTATATTTCTACGTTTATTAAAAAGCATTGAATTACGAGACTACAATTTCCTTTTTGCACACAAACATCCCATTTTTAGTACTAAAATAATAAACATGACGGTCTACTGCACAATCTATTACAATTTCTTGAGGATTGACTGTCTTCACTTATTTATACTTGGCTGTTTTGGTAGAGTTGTTCGTCATCATAGTATCCGAGCTGTACTTTGAATAAGATTTTGTCTCCTATTATTCTATAATCAATACCAAAGTTTTCTCCTGGTTCGTCTGAAACAATAAAATAAGCTT
Organism: Condylostoma magnum; assembly: GCA_920105805.1. Taxonomy (NCBI): domain Eukaryota; phylum Ciliophora; class Heterotrichea; order Heterotrichida; family Condylostomatidae; genus Condylostoma; species Condylostoma magnum. The sequence goes on from CAKKTI010000033.1 coordinate 78,307, forward strand.
TATATTCTATTTTGTAAGGTTGCTGGATTTATTGTTAGGGTTGGTTGTATATTAAGTTGTTTATTTAGGCTTAGAGATGCTCCTCGCTTAGTGATAGATTTTCAGAGTCGGAGGACTCTAGTGATAATTAGTGCAAGGGGCTGTATATTTCTTAGTATTTTCTAGGAAGAAGCATTATTTGGTCCAGTTCTTCATCTAAATCAATTGCTTATATACATAAAATTAATGACTCTATTAGATTTAAACTGTTAAGAGATTGTATTGCCTCATAGGGTTAGGTGTTTTATGTATATTTGATTATATTATCTTTATTATACACTAATAACTTTGTTCTGTAATCTAATGTACTTTCTATCATTTCAAGAATTTCTCATATTTAGTACTAGTTCTATGAGTATTTGTTTGAAAACTCTATACAATTGACTATCTTTTGGGTTGTATTATCATTTTAAAACAAGCAAATCAGAATTATTATAGAAACAGCACTTATGTTATCATTACCTTTCTAATCTGCCGTGTTAAATAGATTAATAGCTAATCCAAAGTCTCAATTTAATTACTTCTAAGTGCATTGGATGAACAGTTAATATGATATCATATTCCTATGCAAAAACTTTTACAATTATTAGAAAACCTGTTCAGCCTCTGGTATTGATTAGCATATTTAGTTTTGTATTAATAACCTTTTAGTCGATTTCAACCTTTCTATTCGCTCTTACTGGTTGTTTTCTATATTATCAGCTATTACATAATAATCTGCCCGATTGATTGACTTGAAAATCGTTTTATGAGTGGATTTTCTAATAATTCTTTCAACATTTACTTTACTGACATGCTTTAGGATCTTTTACAAAGCATGGTTGCCAGCTAGTAATAAACCATCTGTTGTTTTTCCTACTGTCAAGGCTTCTTCCTTTACACTGTTTATAAGCTTTTTCTCATTATGCTTTAGATTAGCTAGGCCTATCTTATGGCATATATCAAAACCCTTGATAAATATTAGATCTCATATTCTGATTAAATCATTAAATAGGAATTTCTCGCAAAATAAGCTTTAAAAGTAAAATTAACCTGCTCTTTTCAAATTATCGGTAAAAGGGCTGTAGTCAATACCAATTTTCCCTTCTTCCTAGAACTTTGATGTTTGGTTTTACTTGAAATCTTGTAGTATATTCTCACCTATTAAAGCAAATATTCTCAGTTCTATATGCATGTTTTGAAATCTATTAAGCTTGTTAAAGTACTGATAAGGATATACATTCTCCAATATATGGCAAAACATCACAAAAATATCACTTTCTGCTTATAATATTGCAGATAAGGTAGCAACTATATATTCAAATCCAATCTAATAGCCAATTTCCGGATAAATTACAGTTTGAATACTTAAAATAGTTATAATTCTATTAGATTCCTCCTTAGAAAGGGAGTAAACTGATGAATTCAGCTTCTAAACATTCTCTCTTATTGACAATAATAAATCTGAGGATATTTAAACTTATTTCTAAAGCTTTATTTCTTGATAAGCCTTTAATTTCTCAAGCGCAAAATCATATGGGATAAGGCTAATTCAAATCCTAACTAAAAATTACAAAGATCTCAGCTCACATGGATCGATATAAGGCAGTGCTGAACTTTACAACCCTTCAATTTTTTATTCTTATTTTGTTTATTAGTCCTATAAAAACTCTTATCAACTGTTCCAATCTTACATTAAAATGTTAGAAAAATTATCCAAAATGCATAAGAAAATTAGAAACAAAGTTGGATAATGAAGAAATAAAAGATTATATACTAGCGTTGAATTAATAAAGGAGTTTATTAGTTACTGGAAAACTAAAAATTCTGGAGTACTTTTGAATATCCTCATTGTAAATTTTTTAAACTAAGCAATAGATTAATAATAACTGTATTAATATAGTAAAAACTTAGTAGTACTTTTAGGATAAAAGCAATTGAACTGTATAATTAAAAAAATGGATCAATCGATGCAACCTACTCAAAAGCGAAGCATTAGATCATAGAAAAGCATATTCGTACAGCTAATTTACCGAGTTATTGGACGATGCTACTTACTATTACGCTTAAGAACTGCCAAAAATAAAAAATCATTGGTATGGCTGGGACTTACTGTTCAAATCATATAATTCTTATCAATTATCTTTCCCTATGAGAATGAATAAGAGTTACCGTGGAATTATGCTTCATATGGGCCAGTTTGGTAGTTTATCAACATTATATCAAGATTAGATGTTTTGCTCTTAGTTTTAGGCTTTGATAAGTTAGAAATTTTTATCTTCTTTACTTCTGTATATGGAATCTTAATAGCTCAAAGAGTTATAATGTTTATAGTGCTATATAGATATTAAGAAGAAAAATTTAAAAGTATTTTGGCATAGCCTAATCTTTACTGAAAAACTGCTTTGATAACTGATTCTCTCATTTGCAATTTTAATTTAAAGCTAACTCTTATACCCTTTTTAAAATTTCTACTGGAAGGGTTGACAAACTACGATAGTATGGAAAATTCTTTAAATTAATATGTCCCTAGAGCTTTAATAGCAATACTCTTGTCAATCGTTATAATCCAAAGCTATTTAGAGGCAATTTTCAAGATAAATCTCTAATGGGGATAAAACAATATAGGATCAGTGCAGTGCTGTGAAAAGTATCTACAGATATATACGAACTAGTTGTTAATTATCGTATTAACATCGTTAATTCCCTATAACAACTACTCTATAATATATGCATCAGCCCTTATAGTAATTGGGGGTAATTGCTCATATAATCTTTTCTACGATATTCCGTTTTAGAATAGAATTACTAACTTTTTATATCTAGTGAACTCTGCTAATATCACATGGGCAGGATTCCTTTTATGCCTCAATCTATTACTAGATATACAGAGTAGTGCATTGACACTCCTATACTTACTTTAACTACCCTTAATAATCTTCCTGCTATGAGTATACATGAATAAGAGCATAATAAGGCTCTAAAATCAAAACTAGTTCAAATCTGTATACACCGTAGAGCATGTACTCCGCTATTATTCTATTGAAAGACCAGAAAAACTTCTAATAAACAATAATATCCAGGAAAGATTTGACATAGTTTTCCAAAAAGCTTTGAGAAAGTATTCAAACTCAATAATACTTATAATCTGGGCAGTTTAATACTACTAGTAAATAGGTGAGCGGAATTTCCTTAAGATTTTATTCAGCAAGCTAAGCAAACTTAAGAATAATATCTTTTATTTCGTTACTATTGAGTCTTTGGTTTACAGTACCATGGAATCCCTCAGAACTCATAAAGATGAACATGAAGTTGACGAATTCATCAACTATATAACTGAAATTGATTAGGCTCTTCAACTAGACTTAGAATCATGTATAAATTTCATAGATTTAACTACGATTGTATGCAAACCTCATATAGATTTTGCAATTTTACACTAAAAGGTCTACTAACTAGGATATCATTTTCTACAATGTAGGCGTTAGTATCAGCTAGTTAATTAGTTTGTAGAAGCCTATTTCCCATCTTAAGCATATGGAACTTTCTTACAGTGTTTTAGTCATATCTAAGAAGCCTAAGCAGTACTACAATGTTCTTAATTAAATCAAAGCAGAGACTTGTAATTAAGGTAAACTTTTAAGCTAACTGATGCCAGAAATATAATAATCATTGCTAAATTAGGGGAATCTTCTTAATAAAAGATACTTTGGGATTAATAAGCTTAACTATTAGGCTATGGGTAAGGCGAGTTGACGGATTAGCCATTAGACACAATTATTCCTCCTCCTGTTAAGGAAATTCACTCTCAATTTGTAGAGAGATCTTGCAGTAATAGGCATTATCATCCTATTTATGATGGCACTCATATAACCTTTGTATTGAATAAGAAGAATTTCCTAGTTCAAGTCTAGATTAAAATAAGAGTAGCTAATCTCCCTACTTCTGGGGAGGTAGTTACTATTTCTTGCATGCAGATAAAGGAAGATAGCCTTGAAGTAGCTTTTCTAAATGAACGTGGAACTAGAATTGTAGCAAAAACGGAAAACTTTGAATTGATTTGTGAGTAGTTAAATGTTGATTTTAATGCTAAGCTTAAAAAGTGTATCAAAGGGAGCTGAAGAGATGGTAAGTTGATGTATAGAGTAATTCAGTAAGATTTTGTGTATAAGTTTTATAGCTAGACGTTTAAAATGTTTGATACTTATGATATAAGAACAGTAGTTATACACAAGCAAATGAAATCTGAAGTATAGCTAACAAATAGCTTCTCACTTGATGGAGCTATGAATAGCTTTGACCAGTAACTTATCCGCAATAGAGATTCCGAAATGTTCTTAGAAAATATTTCTGATAAGAGGAATTAGTAAAGAGTTATTATTCAATCTACTTAAGATATAATGGACAGTGGATATGATATAGGAAGCTCAGTTCAAGGAAGATAATAGAAAGAAATTGATTTCAGAAAAACTCAAAACTAACTAAATCTTATTAAAAAGACTGTGTTTGTGCTTATTACTATATACGCACTATACTGAATTGCCATTACAAGATATTGGGCAGTAAAGTATTCAGATGATAATTTAACATACTAAGAAGGAATCGACTATTTGTAAGATATAAGCAAACTAAGAGAAATCTCATCATATCTGCCATTTTACACAAAGATGTAATATCTTACTATTAATAATGATCAATACATTTCTCTAGATTAGATATACCAACAGTACTAATTATACTCAGACTCAATTTAGTAAATTAAAGAAAAACATCAAAAAGACTTTCTGAAAATGCATGACACCTTATACACTTATCTACTCTACTAAGACGATTTAAATTAATAATTTGAGGAAATTCCCCTATTTGAAGTTATTAAACATACGTAAATATCCATTCAAACTTTGAATAACTATTTTTAAAGCTCTAATAAAAGATTAGACTAAAATTCAGCCTTTTTAGGACTGTATTAGAACTCTCCTTCATGGGGAATTAATGCATTTAATCAAACAGCCCTCTTAATTTCTAAACAAATAGCTGATACTAGGCAGACAAACACTGAAACTGACTCAGTGTTATTCGTTTATGTGACACCTATCATATCATTCATTTTCCTAGTAGCCATTATTATCATTCTAATAAAGGTTAATCTAATACGAAAACGGATATGGTAAAAATTCCTGAATATTCCTTATATCAAGCTAGTAGATTAGAGGAATAAAATTGTATAAAGGCTTTTAGAATTCCACGAGTATTTCTAAGAAACTGAAAATCTATAGAATATATAAAACGTAATGACAGACTATAAAATGAGCAGAAGATTTCTAGTGCTTAATATAATCATTGTTTTATTTTTTGCACTAACTTCCATTAGTAGCTTATCTCTCTAATATTTCCTCACAGGAGCCTTAGATTCGGAAATGAGGAGATATCCTTAGTACTTGAACATGGCTGAAATGAGATAATCACATATGGCCTTGTCAAATTACTGGCTTTTAGAAAACTCCTAAGATATACAGCAAAAAGCCTAAAGGTGGAGTATTTTGCCTAACTATAACAAACATAGTAATTCCAAAAGTTCACTTGAAGATCAACTATAGTAACTTTTGTATATAAGTTAGAATTACATTTTATAAAAAATACCATTAAATCCAGCTCTAGAAGATTTACTGTATAGAAACGCTAGTTTTGATGGAAACGCTAACCCTATTATAGAATACGGTCTTATGGCAGGAATCTTTGAATTTAATTAAAAAATGTTAGATATAAGCGAATCAGACCTAAACTATGAATAATCAGGAGGGTTGCAATTATGAAGGGATTCGGAATATTTATAAAGATCTATTGAGGAATCCAATAATATAATATCAGATAATGCTGAATAGATTTAAGTTAACGCCTCACAACTCATGCAAGAAGTACTACTAGGAATAACATGCTTATCAGTACTAATCTTTTTGGTTGGAGTAACTAAAGGGCTCAGCAGTGCATACTAGGAAATACGTCTAGAGCTGAAAACTTTTAGATTCTTTTATTAGGTATAATATGGATTTTTACACTATCTATATATTAGTATTTATTATAAGATAAGTTATTAGAAATATACTAATTATTAACTATCATCTGGTTCAGGAACCTTGATTTCCTCTGGGATACTCTGAATACTTGAATCAATATTAAATGAACTATTTGGAGAAATATCAGACGATTTGGCTATATGAACATAGTCTGGAGTTTGAGAAAATTACTTCATTTCTTATGGAGTTGAAAATTCTTGGAATATTATAAGAGCTCTGGTTGAAAGGTTTGTAAAAAGTTTAGACAAAAGTATGCTTTGCTTAAGTTTTGTTTTAATAAATGCAAATCTTATAGCTAATACATAGAAAGTAGCTTTGATTAACTCAAATGAGCACATAACAAAAAATACAGAATTTCCAAAAAGGACAATACCAAATAGAATATTTTGCATATTTGAATCATCCTAATTTTATTAAAAGTAAATTCCACTGTATATGGTTAGATAAGCAACAATTAAAGAAATAGCTTCACAATTATTTAAGTTTTCATCAGCAAAGGGTTTAAAATGGATCTAAAGTAATAAAGCTATTATCAAAATTCCAGAAAGTACTAATGTTTGTAGTTGAGAGGATAAGTTAATCAAAGCAGCGGCTAGTGAAATAATTAATACCTTCTTATAAAACTGTACATATTCCCAATAAAACTTATTGTTAGTATATCCTCTATAAAGAAAGCCAAATCTTACTCGATATTTATACTAACATAGAAATATCTGATTTTTTATGAGTTACCATAATCCTATGGCAGGTAAAATGACTATTCATATAATAATACTAGGAATAGCAACATAAAGGGCATATACTAAATGATCCTCTTTTCAGCAATCTATATTTAAATCTTTTAGTAGTCATCATTCTCCCTCTATAACTTCTCTACAATTTAAAGCACCTATTGCCATTACTTGAATCGAAGGCAAAATATAGTATAATACTATGATAACAGAACATAGTATCTTGTCAATTAGTAAAATCCAATTATGTTATATCAAAGACAATCCAATTTAAAACAGTATAACAGCAGTAAATAAAAGCAAAGGTATAACTGATATAATGATCAATTTTACGTAAATTATATCGATATCATCATTGTTATCTATTACACATTCTAATTAGAGCAATTAGTTAGCTATATCCCCAGCAGAACTTGTCATATTGAACCATCCTTGAAATAAATCAGGCCAATTCAGATCGTATTATAAACAGATGGAAATAATTTGAAAGTAATTGGAAATAACCTTTATATATATAGAAAACAATGATTTTGGTCTTAATGCTGATTTTATGTTCTATACTATCATAAAGGTCATAGCTCCTAGCAAAATTAAAGCAATAAATGACAGAATCAACAACTGATAGTCCTCGCTATAGCATTTAGTGCACATATTTGAGCCAGATCTAGCATAACTAGACTCACAACCTTGACATAAATGCCCAAAATATCCTTATTCACATTTCCCAGTTAAATTTAATTCACTTTCATTAGAACCCAAACAAGCATCATATAGTTAGCATTGATAAAAGTGATCATCATTTTCTGAATCTCTCCAATAGCCTTTTTCTGGAACCATTGTATAATTTCCATAACAAATGCCGCCCACTGGACATTGACTACAAGCTTATCCTGGATTTATACTATAAGTTCCTCTCTTGCATTCAATACATTAATTGCTCCTTGTTAATTCCTCTCCTTTTATACATTCTCTTATTTTTGTTTACATTATGATTGAATCATTGCTATATTCCGATTTTAGGCCTTGGTATTGAATATCACTGCATTTTATTATTATATTTTATGTTTCTAATGGTTTTGAGGTAATAATAAAATCTGAGCCAAAGTCAAACTCTCCTTCAACAGAGTTCTTACTAGTTACTCCTTATAAGCTAGATTATGAGTTATCTTGTAATTAAATTATAGCTAAGTTATTTAAACTAGATTTAACGACCTAATCATAATGATCAAGCAAGAATACTTTTAATTTATAAGGAAAAGCTTGCCCACTAGCTACATCATCAACAATAGCAGCAATATAAACTCCATTTATTTGTTAAGAGTAGGAATAGAAGTTGGATGAACCCTTAAAGTTCTGTATTACTAATTTAATAGCATATGATGCAATGTTTTCCCCATAAAATGCAGAATTATTCTCAAATATAAGATTTTCCATAACTGGTGGTTATATGTTTCATTTAATAGCTCCACCTTCATTACTTGCAGAGTTATAATAGAACTATGAATCTATTACAGTGAAGCTAGATTCAATACCATTATCTTAGTTGAAATAAATTGCACCACCATCTCCGTCAATAGCTTAATTATTCAAAAACATGCAATTCTATATAACTACATCAGTACTAGTTATCATCAATGCACCTGCTTAATTTGATATATTACTAGCAAAGGTAGAATCCTATATAACAACTTTTCCTTCTATTTAGCTTATTCCTATTGCTCCAGCTTAGCTAGAAGTGTTATATAAATTTAAAAATTAGCAGTTTGATATATAGATGTCATTTGTCCAGTCAAAATGTAAGTTACTGTTTTAAACTGAGTTTGAACTATCTTTAATAGTACTGCTTGTCATTCTAAAATATAAACAATTTATACAGCTAATAATCCCGTTTTTTAAATTCTCGAAAGTTGATTCTTGTATTTAAAGTGTACAATTATTGGCAAATATACCTGAGTTTTGTTAAATAGCATCAGAATCCTTAAATTAACTATTCTTAATCAATATAGCAGATCCAGATCTAGAGTAAATTGAAGAGGAAAAAGTTGCAAGTAGATTTGAAAGCTATGAGTCTTCTATATAAAGTTAACTATTTTCCCACATTAGTATCCCTGCTCCAAAATCAGACACTGAATCTCTCATTGTTGTTCTGTATATTTCCACCGAGCTCAAAACTCCTATATAGAGAATTGAGCATTGCATATCATGAAGATTTGAATCGAATATGATTAAATTGGACTAGAAAATCGAAATTGAAGCCGTTATAATGTCAAAATTATTAGAGTAAAACTATACATCTTCTAATAGCAAATTTCCTTAGAAAACAAAAATCGTACCAAAGGATTGAACATTGTTTTTGCTTATATCTGTGGTTTTAATGATAGATTATTCCAATTATGAATTTGTGAAGTATAAGGCTGAGCCTTACTATTTAGCGAAATTTTCTTATATTGTGGATGATTCTATTAGAAAGCTTGAATCTTCTCCAATATATAATCCACCTCCGATTTACTAAGATGAATTATTTATTATTTAGCAATTTTTACATGTAAGTTTACTAAATTCTACTAAAGTAATAGCTCCACCAATATCAGATTCATTTTAGCTTAGTTCAGTTTAGTTTAGGAATATACTACTATAATTTTCTACTTGAACTGCACCTCCAAAGCTCCCTGTATTCCCAGTAATAGTTGATCCAGTATCTTCCCAATACGAATGACTAATGATTAAGGCTGAATTAGAGTTTGACTATATAGAGCAATTCATAGTTTTTAATGTAGGTGTAAAGAAACTCTACTAAATCATGATTGCTCCTTATCCTTGATTGTTACTAAATGTACTATTATTGATTTATATTTCTACATCATCACTAGCACTTATGATATTTATACAACTAGATTAAACACCTTGATTGTATTCAAAGGTAATATTCTCCAATGTAAGTTGGCCTTATTCATTTTCTATAAGCAAAGTACCATAATCTGAGGTAGTTACATTATGTGTGAATTCACTATCTTATATTACTGATCCAGGCAATATGTTTGTTTAAGGTAAAATGTGAATTCCACTAGTAAATAGGGCTTCATTTTAATCAAAGATACAATCCTACATTTATACAAGGAAATTAGAACCATTTTAGAGCTATAATGTTGTTTCTTATCCTTTATTTTCTATGAATTTAAGTTCCTTCAAATTCAAACTTGATATTTCTTTATTACTACTCAATGAAACAACTTAAATAGCTGTATTTTCCTTTAGCTCAGTATTTGTCATCTGTATGTCAATTTATCCAGTAAGATTAAGGATAATTTAGTCAGAGTTTCCATTTATAAAGCTATCTTCTATAGTTATAGAGCAATAATTCAATCCGCTTAAATAAATGCTTCCAATCGACTCATTATTCTACGAAGTATTATTCTATACAGTAACTCTCTATAAACTAATTTTTTAAGAGTTTTCAATATACAATGCAGAAGCAAAGTTTGAAAACGATTAATTAGCTTCAATCTAAGTATCAGTAATAACTACTTCATTTACAGCTATAAAATATGCGCTTGGGGATTTTGTATAGCTTGTAAAATTTATAAATGTAGAGTTAGTAATTACAGCTTTAACTACTTGTATCAGCTCAATAGATGCTCCTTATAATAGATCATACTTATCATAGCCCATACTAACATAGCTCAAAGGATCATCAATAAAGTGCTATAGCATGTAATCCTACCCTGAGTTGAGCAACATTTATCCGGAGTTCTTAATTTATAAGTTATCTATTATGACTAAAGGAGAATTTATTATAGTTAGAAAACTTCCTAAGGTTCTATTAATGGAATTAGTGAAAGATATATTTCTCAATGTTATAGTTTTCGGTTATAACACGATATCAATAGCATTGCCATTTTAGTCAACTGTAGACCAAATTCCTCCGTAATCAAAAATATTTGAAGAGTCTCCTGGTATTAGAAAACCATTGATCCAATGATTGCTAGAAAAGATAGAATTCTCCAATGTTAAATCTTAAAGTAAAATATTAAGCATACTTAGCTAAATATATAAAAAAACTTGTATATTTAGATTATCTGTATACCTAAATTTGCAATTTATAATCTCTAAATGATTAATCTCATGATAATACGCTCTTCCATCTATTATTGCATTAGAAACAGTCTAGAAACTAAAAAAACTTATGAAAGTTCCATTAGAATACTGAATATCACAATTTTTTATTATAACTTGCAAACAACTCTCTGTATAAAAATACCCATCAGTAGAACCTTAAACAGATGCATAGCTGCTGTATATTGATTTTGTAAATAAAACATTGTTTACGTATATAAGATCTAAATTCCTTAAATCGTACATAATGAAGAATTAGGTGTTTTATTCTTGTATTTGTACACCATTGTTGAAATAGCTAAGCTCTAATTTTTATAATTTGAATTTCCCACATTCAGTTCCAGCAGTACAAATATCGTTTTTGATTAAATTGTAGTAAGTAGAAATATTTGTAAAGATTGAATTGTAGAATATGACATTATTATTCTTTACTTTGAACATTCTGCCTATCTTTTAAAGGAAATTCTAGAATTTTACATCATAGAGATACAAATCCCCCTGGGTCTGGTTAATGAATATCTTATTTAAGTTAGCATTACAAACAGACATTTCAACATTGTTCTGTATATCAACTATTTAACCCTATTGATTACTCCAGCTTCCATCTTAATTTTGAGCTAAAATTTGGCAAAAATGGCACATTTCCCCTACACATCCACTCTTGAGATTAATTTTTCCATCAAAAACTACATTCCTAAGTACTAAATCTCCATTTATCTCTATAGAACTATCATTCCCTTCAATCTGAATTGTAGTTATTTCACCCTACCCTTCAATTACTAAATCTGATTCAATAGTAAACTTAGAATTCTACAATTGATACAGATTTTAAGTTAAAACAATGACTTTAATTCCTTATCAGCTTTGATTAAGTTCTCCATTAATATCTACAACTTCTACAGCATTACAGTCCCCATCATCATACCCACATTCTTTATTGGCGCATTCAATGTTGCATTCTCCATTCCCCAGCATGCTTTAGTTGCATCCGTCACTACAGTATCCACAGTCTCCTCCATCTCAACCACATTCTCTGAAATTGCAGTCTAGGTCGCAGATTCCATTTGATAGTAAAGAAACCGGGCAATTCAAGTCCAGACATGAGTCCAAACAGCTAGATTATGTTATGTCTTAGGTGCAAACTTGACTTTGACAGTACTAAGAGCATTCAATTTGGCTATCACACCTTGTCTAGGAACACTCTAAGGCTAGAGTTGCTTGATAAGCTATGAGAAGACTTAACATTTTTATATATATGCTTAAAGGTATTCAAGTTGCTAGTAGTTTTTGTATATTTTATAGGATGGATTGCTTTACTGCTTATATAAGTTTTAAATAGTTTGGAATTAGAGATGCTAGGTGATGTAAGCAATTAGAATAACCTTTTATTACTTATTTATGAGATTTTCTTACTTAATTTTCATTATCATATCTTTTTACTTCTTTAAATAATGAGAAATAATAACTTCTATCGCTTCTTAAAGTTATTAAGATATCTAATTTAAAATGTTTTATCTAAAGGATATCAAACTAATCTACTTCTTCATCTTGCATTGGTATTATTGCTCTATTTTATGTTCTTGAGTGAAGAGATACATTTGGATTATCTATATTTATTGATTCACTTTGGGAAATAATGTATGAGCTTTGGGAGCTTTCTTAAACACTTTATTCAGGCATATATTCTATGTATATGTTGATTGATTTTTGGCCGAGCAATTCGATCTTTCTTTTCAAATATTTGCTTTTGTATAGCAATTCCTTTATTTTTTCAAATTTTATAGTCAGAATCTATAAAGAAACGAATAAGTAATCATAAATTCATATTCCTAAGAATACAAAATTTACTGAAAATATTGTAATCAAAAAGGTTATCTAAGTAATGTAATCATACTAATCATAAGAGTAATAAACTCCACAATAAATACAGATAGTAGACCCAAATAGCGACAAAAGTTCCATCTAGTTAAGTCTACTATCAGCAAAAGGTTTATTTACCATTTAAGCAATCATAAAAATAGTCAAAACTGCAACTAGTGTCAATGCCTAAACAGATAATGGTAAAGTAATAATCAAAGCAGATAAGCTAATTACTACTACTTTTCTTAGAGTTGTTACAAATTCCCAGTAATACTTCTATTTCCTATAACCTCTAATCAAGAACTGAAATCTAAGCCTCATGTTTATATTAGTAAGCTATTTTCTATGTTTAATTAGAGAAAATAAGCATAATAAAGGTATTGTTATTATTCATACGATAATGGATGATAACGCAATATAAAGAGTATATGTTCAGTAATCATCTTAAAAGCAACGTATGTTTAAATTTCTAGCTAGTCAGTACTCTCCATTATCTATTTCTTTACAGTTAAACATTCCAAATAATACCATAATCATAGTAGGCTGTATAAAGAATAGTATGATAATAATTGAACTAATCGTGTAGTTTTTCAATTAGATTCAATCGTGCTTTATGAATATAACTATTACAATAACTGTTATTGTAACAATAATTACTACGAAGGGTAAAATCGATAAAAATATGATTAGTAGGTAAGTGTTTTCTAATTCATAATCAGAAGCAAAGCAATCAAATGAAATAGCTGTACTTTAGAGATCTCCTAATGATTATCAAATTGAAAAGTAATCAGAGTATAATGAAGGCCAAGGTATGTCGTATTAAAGGCAAATTGCTATAAGTTAAAAGTAATTCGATAGTATTTTGATATACACTGATGACAATGATTTAGGTCTAATAGCAGCCTGAATGTTTTAATATATCATGTATATAATAAGTAGTACCAATACAACTGATATAATTGAAACTACAGTATAGCTTATGTCTTAGTCTTGGCACTTTGTACATAAATTTTAACCTTATCTTGTTCAATTATGTAGGCATACTTGGCATAAATTCCCTTTATATCCCTCTTCACAAATGCCAGTTGGATTATTGATTGGATTGTCCGCTTCAAGACATGCTGCTTAATTAGGACATCTGTGAATTTAATCAGACATTATTGAACTTCTCCAATAACCTTCCTCAGGAATCATTGTATTATTTCCATAGCAGATTGCATTTTAAGGACAATTAAGGCAATTTTGAGTGGGTTCTAAGCTATATGTACCGAAAGGACACAATATGCACTCATTATTTATCTCAGCCTCTCCATTAATACAATTTCTGAAGTTTGCTTGTATATAGACTTATGAGTAGGTTTCTTTTGTCCTGGTGTCTTTGTATTGTAAGTTTTCTGATTCTACTAAAACATTAAGACTAGATCCAGGCTTACTTATAATACTTAAATTCTTCTAATAATCCGACACTCCTTGAGTACATACAAGAGAGCTTTAACCAACTATGTAAGAGTCATCCTCAGATACTGATATCTGGCTTATAAACTCAGAATTAGAATTGACTAACTAACCAAAATGATCTATAAATGCCACTTTTAATGACACTGGGATAGGCTAACCACTAGCTATATTGTCTATTATTCCAGCTATAGGAATCTCAGTATTAGATATATAGCTTTGGGCTTCATCATCCAGCTATAAGATGATTTTTACTGGATAAGATGCGATGTTTGCTCCATATTCTGCTATATTATTTTAAAATGTATTTTCCTCAAGATAAGGTTAAATGTCATTGAATTTGATAGCACCTCCTTCAATCATTGCTTAATTTCCATCAAATATACATTGTTCTATTCTAAATTCAACGTATTATTAAGGACTTGTTAAATATATAGCTCCTCCATGCCTTATAGTGGCATGATTGTTATTAAATGTAGATTCTGATATTAATAAGTTTTTTGAATATATGTAAATAGCACCTCCTTATTCAGCTTTGTTATTATCAAAGATTGTTTTTTCTACTGTGAGTTATGTTTGATTTGATTATTAGATGTTAATTGCACCTCCTTATACAGATGTAAGGTTCTCAAATAAGCAATCTTCAATTAGCATATCTCCGCAACCATTGAAATGAACTGTTGAGTATTTTGGATTACTTACAGAATTTTAAAATGTTGATTTTTTTATTGTAACTGAAGGAAGATGAAACCCATAAATTATTCCATTATCAATTTAATCAAATGTACTTTCTTCTATGTATAATGTTGTTTCAGTTAAATGCATTCCTGAACTATAGTCCTCAGCCAGAAGATCAGAAAAATTAGATTTGATTATGTTTAGTTATACATTTAATCCACTAAGAATACCAACTCCATATTTACTTCTAATGTTTTGCATTGTTACATCCTCTAAAGTTAAATTAGAATCAGAGTAAATACTAATACAGGAATCATTCACTAAATTACTGAAGGTTGAGCTTTTGATTGTTATGGTGGTCTATATTGTTACTATTATTTAACTTCCTTCCATGTTTTTAAAAGTTGAATCTTAGATTAAGATTGTTGATAAGTATCCATTTATTCCTGCATTTTAATCAATATAAGTGTTAT
>CAKKTI010000034.1:0-18247 GCA_920105805.1 Condylostoma magnum
AGCCTCGTTATACAGGGACTCAATTTCCTGTTTTGTCCTAGCCTGCAAATCTTAGTACTCTTAATCATCCTACTCGTCATTCTCCCCGTATATTGACTTAATATTCCTATTATTTATATTTTCTTACTCATATATCAGCACTCGAGCCTTTATTTCTACCTGGTATGGGTTAGTTATCGACTAAATCTTCTTCTCTACAAGATTTTTCCCTCTTTTCGTCATAGCGAGTTGACTTATCTATACCAAACAAGGAGTTAAAAAGTAGAACAACATAGTAACAGAGCTGTTTGTTTAATCAGTGCTATTGAAGAACTCTCCGATCACCATGCAAAAAACAGCAGATGTGAAGGTTATTATGCATGCTAGTCTCATATTGCACATTCTTTGGTTGAAATAGGGCATGTATTAGATAAACACATAGCATAAAACTAAGCCTACTAGTAGAGAAATGACTAAGAAAAAGATGACTTTGCCTTCTGTTGTGATGAAATAATATGAAAAAATGATAACAATATAAGAGGTTAGTCTTAGTAGCTTGAATCTTGCATGAGGCTTTGCCATCATTCCTCCGCATATACAACAATAGTCGAAGTAAAGCATTGCTGATACGAATACAATGCCTATATAAATGCACAGTGTAATCACATACAAAATCATGTATAGGTATCCCTCTTCTAAATCAAGACATAGATCTTTATCATTACTTAGAGAACATTTTATAGCAAATGCAAAAGTATCAATAATTGGAATAAATAGGATATTTGTGAGTAAAGTAATAAAAGTCTTTAGCAGCTTTGCTAAAAAGGTTAAAATGGAAGATCTGCTTGTATCATCTCAGGCTAATGCAACTCCTAGTAAAATTGTACAGGTTATCAAAAACCCATATATACTTACTAAAACTATAAAACCCATGTTGCTGGTCCTGAAATAGCGATCAACACGAAAAATTCAGCATACGTCAATTAATCATTGAGTTTAATCCAAATTTCAAGGAGAGCCATCCTCGTAGGGACCGTGAGAACTGTAATCTCCGTCAACTAAAACTAAGGTTAGGAGTTAGAAAGTCTCAACTCCCACCATTATGATGTAATAGTGGATTGCTATTGAAAACTTTATCGTGTTCAGACGGAAGAAAAGGCCAAATAGTTTATACTTTATCATTTGTAAGAGCTGATCTTTAGATTCCTCTGACTAGTCTTCTAGATCCTCATCCTCATTCTGCATTTTTAGGTATTCAAATTCATCGGTATGACCTTGCATTTTTAATTGTAGCCATTGTATGGGAGATAGATTAAATAAGGAAGAATTATTTAAGAAATTTTTTTATTGATTAGTTGATTTATTCCAATTGAAAGTAACGTATCTAAGAATAGATCTTTACAATAATGCTTTCAAGGTAGTATAGGTTAAGATGGGGAAAAATATTATATACTTTAATAAAATTGTGTTAGAGTAATAGGCTATAGGGCCTTTTAAACTATCAAAATACTTAGTAGATATCTTAATTCTAAAGCATGATTTGTTTATGTACTTAAAACTGTAAATTGTTACTATAATAAAATTAACTAACAATTAGATAGAGAACAGTAATTATCCAATATCTATTCTCTATATTCAATTAACTATCAATCTTTCAAAACTCAAATAATACATAATTCCTACGTAAAAAAATACAATAAATCTCTATTTGAGCGAATTCTACGGTTTAAACTAAAAATTTTCCATTTTTCTTTGTCTTATAATAATTGACCAAAAATCAAATGAACAACACAAAATCCATCAGCATTTATAAATACCTGCAAGAATTATCCTCACAGTCAACATCAGATAGCGAGGAATCACAGCAAATTAGATACTTTACTCCTTAGTGAAGGACTGCACCTGACCCATCGACGTTACCTCTGCCAGTTTTCGATGATGAAAAGCAATCTTAAGTTAAGGGACCTAGCAATCGCTACTCCCATAATTTTCCAAGTAATAGAGTAGGCTAATTATTAGATTAGGCAAATTGTATTTTATTTATTTATCGTCAGAAAAAATTGGTATCTCTTAGAACTTTCTTACTATGAATTTATTTGCTATTAAAATCTGTTAAGTTCAATTTAATATTGGTGATTTAGTGTAATTGAGGGAATTTCGAAAAGATTATATAGAGTTTTTTAAATATTCAGCTTTTTAATTATTGTAGGCTTTTGATGTTAGGAAATGTTTTGAAATTTGCTTTATTTTTATTAGCAGGTACTGGGCTAACATGATGAGTATAATTTATTAGGCTATATAATTTAAAAGTTTTGAATTTAGGAAAAATTGTATAGAAAATTAGGGTGATGTTGTTATTTGTATATATTACACCTTCGTTATATGATATAAATTCATATGAAATCCTTTATCGGTCTTTATTCGAATAAAAACATTAGTTTTTAAAATTTCTGTTTACTTTTACTGAATTTTTGCACAATGAATAATAAAATCGATGTTTTACTAGAAGAGTGTTAAACAAATTTATTAAAGGTGATGCTATTTAAGTCAATATTAGTTGTTCAAGGATAATTATCCTGTATAATCAGATTATCATTCATTTCATAAAATATTTTTGACCTTATTAAAAAAGATATTTGCTTATAATGGATGAAAGTTGATATTAAAATACTATAAGTAGATTAAATCTACTCCTATTGAATTTTAAATTAATCAGTAAAAATATTTAATGGTTATTATCATGTCATTCATATTTTATATTAAAGAAATTCGTTAGGGCCTCCTTTCCAGAATCATAAAACTCTTTCTCTATGATTTCGGTCCGAAAATAAACTATGCTTGACACATTAAACAATCTATTTGTCAGATTATAATTTAAAATAAATGCAATTCAAGCAGTTATATTAATCAGTTTAAATAAACATACATGTAAGACATATTATCGGTAATTCATTTCTACCATCCTCAAAACCTACAATCTTAATTTTCTACATACAATCATTTCAATAAAATGGATATCTTGACACATCTTATAATACCTATAGCCCTAGCTTTTATCATAATGACCTTTGTATGAATCTTAGCAAAAGCACGAGACTAAGCTTCCATAATAGACGTAGCCTGAACATTCTCAATAGCCTTTTTCACAACATACTATGCCTATACAACAAACGGCAATATAAAACGACGTGGAATGGTTGTGTTTTTTACTTTGATATGGTCAATACGATTAGGAACCTATCTGGGAATCCGTCTTAGTGATGGAAAAGAAGACGGAAGATATAATAAGCTAAGGAAAATCTGGGCAAAAAATTTATGAACTAAATTTTTTATTTTCTTCCAAAGCTAAGCAGTAAGTGATGTTTTATTGGCCTTGCCTCTTGTTTTTATATTCCAACAAACATCAGAACTAAATGCTATTGATTACACAGCTTTAATAGTGGCAATTACCTCAGTTGTTGGAGAAGGAGTTGCTGATAACTAATTAAAGAATTTTAAAAGTAAAAATTAAGGATAAGTGTGCAAGGTAGGATTATGGAGACTGTCTAGACACCCTAATTATTTCTTTGAATGGCTGTTCTGGATGTCACATCCTATTTTAGGACTAAATGCATTGCCGTATGGAGTGTTTTGTGCTTTTGCTCCTGCTTTGATATTGTATTTGCTGTTGTTTGTTACTGGAGTTCCACCTACAGAGAGGCAGGCTGTTTATTCAAAGGGAGATTTATATAAAAAATATCAGCAGGAGGTTAAAAGCTCATTCTTTCCATTAGGCTAGTTAAATAGATGATTTAAAGAGTAATGTTATTTTATGTATTTGTTATGATATTCAAAGTACTTTAGAAACTTTAAAATGAGGTTCTAACGTTTTATATTACAGTTAGATTGTAAGTGTTTTCTCAAACTACAACAACATTATATACTTTCATAACAAATTGATATTAAACCCATTATTATTAGTGTATCAAAATGAATTTTAAAGGAATAGATAGAAGGGAATTGCAAGGACTAATTAAATAGAATTTCAAAATCAAAGTAAATAAACCAGTATTTTACAAAGAAAAATAACCTGAGACTCCTTGTTGAGGATAATAGCCAAGATCTTAAAGTGTCGACTAAACGAATAGATTTCTAAAACATCAACATTCTAAAAGTTCTAGTAATTTACCACTCATAAGACCTATAAAGCATGTTTATACAAGAAGTACAGCATCTGCTTCAAGAATATCTCCAGCCCCAACTTGCATCGATCCCTTTATTTCGAAAATGAACAAAGAAAACATACATTAAAGAATGAAGTCTTATTAAATACTAAACACATAGTAAAAGAGAACAATATTAAAAGAATTCCTGAGTAGGAAGAAGGCTCTGTAGCATAATAAGCCTAATATTTTGTTTAAATAAATCTAGCCAATACACAACTTAAACTGCCTTTATACTGCCCATACATAAAATCCTCCAAAATCCTTAAATTTTAGCTTTATATATTCCCTTAAGACAATCCTCTAAATCTCAAAATCCCTCCCTAAATCCACTCTCCCTTACCTAATTCCCATCTGCCCTAAAATCCCCTTCGAACCTCCCAGTACCAAACCCTCGCCCAATCCTAAAAATTCGTGGTATTAATACTTATAAAAAGGGAAATGGTGCTTATAAGCAAACAAGAACGTCGAGTTGTCTACGAATACCTAATATAAGAAGGCACCATAGTGGTAAAGAAAGACGCCTCTATGCCAAGGCACCAAAACCTTCCGATCCCCAACTTAAAAGTGATGATGATTTGCAAGAGTTTGGCTAGCAAGAAACTTCTCAACTCCACTTTCAATTGGCAATGGTATTACTACAGTTTAACTCCCGAAGGTATCAGAGGAATGTGCGACTATCTGGGCTTACCTCCTAACATCAAGCCAGAAATCTACAAGCCTTAACCTTCCCAAAGACTCTAAGTTGGAGGAGGTGGCAGAGGCAGAGGATATAGAGGAGGATTTGGAAGAGGAGGAGCCCCAAGGGAAGAACAAGCCGAGGAGCAATAGACTTTATAAGATTTTACGTGAAATGGTTTAAATTATCAGCATATTTACTTCGTATTACGCTTAGCTCTTCCTACTGCGGTTTGGTTGGCTTTTAGGGCGAATTGTATACTGGAAACTGTCTCATCTGAGTCGCTCTGGCTGGGGCTTAGTTGCAGGATCATTAGGATTTTAGCATCGCCGGATAAGGAGTCTTGTAGGTACTGTGTGAGGATGGAGTTTCTGTAGGGAATGTGGGATTATTGCTGGTACTTCGCCTGGATTACGTCTCTTAGGCTGAAAAGGGAGGTGTTTATGAATTGAGTTTCTTTCATTCTGTCGCCTTGAGACTTGCTACGGGATAATCGTTCAGATCCAGCCAGGTCTACCAGGTGCAGTTTGCTTGTTGTGTGTAAATTAGCGTTTTTACTGGATCCTTTGCAGTGGATTGTGAAGATTAGGTGGGATCTTGAGGACTGGAGGTTAGATTCTGTAGAGCCTACGGCTCTGTTACAGTGGCCGAGTTGCAGCATTTGGATCATTTGCAAAGGATTCGTTACTTGTTTTTTGATTATTTGATTTCACTGTTATTTTGGTATATGTTAAGAGTTATCGGCTAGTAGGTCTTTTAGCTTGTTATTGTATAGTTCAAGCATTGATACTGAGAATTAGTAGGTTCAGTCTGATTTTTGTTGTTAGAAAATATAATCAACTGTTAGGTAACTTAGGCCTGGGTTTTATGTATTGCCTTCCATTGTAAATGTTTTACCTGAGCCTGTCTGCCCATATGCAAAAATTGTTATATTGTAACCGTCTAGGAAAGAATTGATTAAAGGTAAAGTCTTGTGGAAGAGCTAAGGTGTTGAGCTGTCTGGTCCGAAAACTTCATCAAATTCTATTACTTTTGTTGTGTTTCTTTGAGGGTTTTAGAGAGTTATAGTGTTTTAATCTACTGGGGTTAGGAGATTTCCTGTTTCTTATAATTGCAAGGGTCTTATTCTGGTATAGACTCTTATTTTTCCTATTGCATCTTGCAGCATATTATATACTTCCTTTCTTTTCTTAACTTCTTGGGTATATTTTCTTAATAAATCGTCGTATTGCTTACAAGATGCTAGGTTTAATTGCTTCACTGAAGATTGAATTTGTTTTTAAAATATAACTGAAAATTGTTTATTTAATGACTGAATAAAATTCTGGATGTCTTTTATTTAGTTTCTAAGACTATTGAACATTTCTTATACTTTACCGTTTTTAGGTTAGTTTATCTATACTTAAGGTTATTTTAATTTCTTTATAATTTCTACTGCTTTTTTACTTCTTACTCTTTCTTTAACTACCATATCTTTAAGTTTCAATAGCTATTCTTTCAACTATTAAATCTTTTATCCATAATCTTACTTAATTTACTAAATTTCTAAATCTTTTTCAATCAAACTTTGATTTAACATTCCCTAAGCACTTAATGCTATCAATTACTCTATATTTTGTGTATAGTCTTATTATCAACTAGAGCCATTAATTTAATTATTCATACTTTCTATAACTTTCATATTACTTATGTCCTTTTAGCTTCAAAATTAAACTTATTCCTAATATTTCTATATAGTTTTTGTACTTATACTTCTACTAGACTTCTCGAACTATTTTTCTTATTCATATTTAATCTGTAACAATTCTAATTCTCTAGTGACCTTGGCTAACTTTTCCTGTAGATTTATATAAGACTCTAAAGGAACCGTAGCAATTTCATCCTCACTTTCACTTATATCATTATCTTCAAACCCCAAGTCAATTTTCCACTAATCTTATCTATTATGATAACTGTAAAACAAATCCGGCTAATAAGACTTAGGCTTTTAAATTTCCATTTACCCTAATTAAATATTTTCTCTTTCTTCTATCAACTGCATGATAAACCTTCTAAAATTTTGTATGTTTTCCTTGAACGTGGTTACAACGTCTTCACTTACTGATTAAAAGGGCATATCCAGTATATCCTTCGGTATGAATATTTAACTTCTTAAAATACTGCTTTCCCTTAGATTCATTATTCCATGTAGTTCATGTTAAAGCTGTTCTAAAGCATTTCTTAATTCTTGATTTTCTGCTATGAGGTAATTTTAGTTTTCCTCAAAGCCTTGGCTTACTACAAAGGTGAATTCCCCTTAGCCTGTCTTACCACCAAGGTCCGGGCCATTTTTTTGAAGTGCGGCTGTACATTCTATTGAATTCTAGCTCTAAAACTCCTTTTCTCCTAAGGTCTTTCTTAATTACTCTTACAGTCTAGAAAATTATGCATCCTTTTTACGTAATTCATGAGTTAGCTGAGCTATTTAATGATTTTGTCTTAAATTTTCCTTTTTTAATGCTTAATTCTCTGATTACATTTAATCTAATTTCTTTTTAGTTTATTGCTATTGTATTCTTTATTAGTTTTAAATTTATCCAATTTCAGCTTCTTTCTTCTTATAATCATCAAGAGTATTTTCATACTTAGTATTGATTTGATTTCATTGAAATTTGAATCTATTAGTATCCTCTTACAACTTTAATCTTTCAGATTATTCTGCCTGTTTCATATCGATTAAAGCGTATATGCACTCTAAGGTTTTACGTACATTAGTAGTATTTGAATTGAATAAGTCTCCTAAAGGCGGACAACCGTCATTTACTAAGCTTGCATTTAGGTATTAAATATTTTACTCTAATTAAGTTTAGCTAAGTTCTGGAAGCTCTGGCTCGGCTGTATCTGAAAACAGATAGGAAGCTAAAGGATCTGACATTTTAATACAAATATTTAAATGATTGATCAAATAAATAAGTATGAAGATAGGGTAATTTTATAAACTAATGATGAATTCACTTAAGTATATTTAGGATTTTAACTTATTATTTATGATGAGAATTGAGTAAATCGTCTAAATTATATATATCATATTAAGATAACTTCTAACTATCTTTTGATTATTTTCAATTGATAAATCTAGTACAATTTTTCTTTCTTTGAGATGTTGATTATTATAAAACACTCTCTGGTTTTATTCAATAGTATTTATAGTCACTATTATATTTAATTACCATAAGTTGTCATTTAAATGATGATGTTTAATCTAAACTCAAATTCGAGCTAATTTTATAGGGAGTTATTCTATATTATTTATAAATTACTTTTGCAATAATTACAAAGAAACAATATAATGACAAAACAAATTCTATAACTATTTTATTAAAATGGAAAGGTATAGCTTTGATTAAGAGTCCAAAAAGCCTTCAATGCTTGAACACAGAATATACTCCCCGGACTAAGACAGCTATAGCAATAAGAGAGTGCTAAGAACTCCATAATACTAAAATTAATTTAGATTATAAGATTTAGGAAGTGATACCCCTTAATACAGAGGACTAACTACAGACACAGATGAAAGTCTAATAAAATCACAAAGCTATATTCTATAATTAAAGGATTAATTAGCAACTGCAGACGCAGCATAGTGGCAAAACAATCAATAGGTATAAAAGCTTCAAAATGAACTTGAAAGATCAGAAAGAATTAACAAGGATATGATGTCAGACTTTAAACACCTGCAAAATAGAATAGAAAGTTAAATGCAACAAATTGAACAGTGAAAATTTGCTGCAAAAGAATAAGAATTGATTTGCTAGTAATTAAGAGACAAGTTAAGATCATAATCAGACCTAGTTTATAAGTAAAAGTAGAAAATTACAGAATTTGAGGATTTAAATTAAGAAAGTTAAGCAAAAATAACTTAAATTTAAAAGAGTTTAGCTGATTAAATTTTTGATCAATAAGAAAGCTTTTAAGCAAGAATTAAAGAACTTGAATAATAAATAATTGAGTAAAAGGATAATGATAACAAGTTATAGAAAGATTAGAAAAAATAAGTTAAAAAGGCTGAAAAATAAATAAAATCATTGCAGAGGGAAATCAAATATAAAGAGTAGCTTAATAGTTAATAAATTGCCGAAATTGATGAATAGGCTAATTTAAAGATTAAACATTTAGAACATTAGTTAAAAAGGACATAAAAATAGGCAAAATAAGACATAAATTTAGCTGAGGATTATTAAAAATCCTAATTAATCAAAATGAAGGAAAATTATAAAAACTTGCTGGAAGAAAAACAGAAAGAATTAAATGCCAAATTAAAAGAGAAACAAATGTAATATGATGATTTGATTAAGTAAAAGGAAGGGTAAATATAGAGCTTAACACAGTCAATTTAAAACGATTATATTCCCTATGAAAAGTATTAAAGAGAAATGAACAATTATAGCTCTTAATTAAACCAAGATTATATAGAAAAAATGTAATAATAGGAAAATCACCTAATCTCATTGCATTAATAAGAATAAGAGAATCTAAGGGATTATAATATGAAAGTAAATAAGAAATTAGAAAACTAGATTGAGTGATTGAAGCAGGATAATCTGAAACTATAAAATTAGCTTAGTGATATGGAAAAACAACATAATTCAGCAAATCAATAAAATGAAAAGCTTTAAAAACAATTAGCTTTTTACAAGGATAATCTTGATTAAATTGAAAACATCAAGCAAGGGTTTTCTTCCTAAATGGTTGATGTTAATTAAGATTTATAAAACTTTAAAAATTAAGTTGATCAATTAAAGATGTAAAATGAATAAGTATAAGATAAAAATGATCAGTAAATGTAATACATCAATTCTTTAGAACTATAAATAAGTGAGCTAGTATAGAAACATAAATAAGAGAGTGATTAAACTAGATCTGAGTTCAATGAAGAAGTTAAAAAGTAAGAAAGCAATACTTATCATTTAAGAAATTAACTACATTAGGCAGAATAAGATTTAGAAAGTTAATAAATTTTAATAGAAAAGTTATAGGAAGAGATTGATAGTTTAAATTCTATCATAAAGCATATGCAAAGTACTCATGAAGAAACCTTAAAACAATAATAAGAAAAATTTAATGATAACTTAGAATACCAGTAAAATAAGCTTAAATTTTTGCAAAATGATGTTGATAGATACAGGGAATTTGTGTTAAAGTTAAAGGAAGAAAATAATATGCTAAATGATAATATAGCCAAGGAATAGTAAAAATAATAACAGGCCTCAAATGATCTTGAAATTACAAAAAAGTAGCTATAAGAAGTATCGATTGCAAGCAATATGCTCTAAGATAGTTTTAAATCTCTTTAGGCAAAATATTATTAAGAAAGTTCAACATGGAAAAGTAATTTTATAAAAATGATATAAAAAGTAAGAAAAGAGTACTAAGGAATCTTAAAACATATTTTCTAAGAAATAAGTGACTATAAATACATTATTAATGAGAAAAGCTTATAAATCTCTCAAACTTGCGAATAGTATTAAAGCAGACTTAATAATCTTTAAAGATTAAATTAAGTATTAAATACCAAAATTAAAGATATGTATGATTAAAGTGAATAGTAAAATAATAATTCACAAAAAATCAGATCTCAGCACTAGAACTTTATTGATTAATATGAATTTTAATGCTAAAATTTGCAAAGAACAGTTGAGACACTTAATTCTAAACTATCAGCTTAGCAACTAGAATATAAGGCCTAATCTCATAGACTAGAATCAGTCTAAATGGAAAAAAACAACTACTTAAAAGAACTTTAAAGGTTACAAGGTATTATAAACTCAGAGTCCCCTGATTAATCTTTTCCCTAAAAAATGCAATAAAGCTTTTAATAAGAAATCTAACAAATCAAAAATGAATACAATACTTAACTCCAATAGCTATTAGAACAACTGAATCAATTGCAATAAGAAAATGAGGAAATAATAGCAACTAATAAAAAACACATAGATGAGTTGTAACAGAAGCACTAGTAAGAAATAAGGCAATTTTTAATGTAAAGAACCTCAAACTCTTAATAAAGCTCAGAATTGATAAAACAACTCTAATGATACAGAAACGAATTTGCTAGATTAGAAGAAGATTACAACCACATTTTTAACACTGGCAAATAAAACTTTGAAATATACGAAAATCGGATTTAAGATCTGATTGAGGATTTCCAAGCAGAGAGGCAAAATTTTACTGAATACAAAAAATATGCATAGGAGGAAATATACAGGCTGAAGATGAATGAATCAAAGCATGGCTAAACCTTTCATTAGTAATTAATACATCTTATTTTAATATTAACTAACAAACTCCATAAAACTAATTTATTTTATGCTAACCAAAAATGAAATAACTAAAATAAACTAAAAAAAACCAAAAGAATCAGAGGCCTTAATGCAAAAACTAGCAAAGGTTCTTTCTTTCAAATAATTTTATATAGACCATAGATGATAAATAACCTGAATTAGATCCAAATGAACTCTATAAACGATTAGCACCTGGAGGAGTATTAAAGCAGCCAGACGACGAGACAGCGTAATTAGAAAATATCAATTTATACAGACGCAATAAGCGAAAAACGCTTAGGTTTCCATAATATCAGCTTTACCAACAACAACAGCATTAAGATATAAAGCCAAGTGACCTCAAGAAGCCTTAGAAGAGAAAAAGTGCGCAAAAACCGCGCTTTAAGCTATAAGAGAGTCTTTATACTGTTTTGCTATTAGAAGCTAATGCCAGTTTCGAGCAAATTCGCAGATAGTACTTAAAATTGTCTATGAAATACCATCCCGACAAGTAAGGATCAGCTGAGGATTTTCATAAGATAAAATACGCGTATTAAGTTCTATCAGATGCCAGGTAACTTAAAATCAGTTTGAGGTAGGTTTATGACGATGAAGGCTACCAAGGACTAAAGCTAGCAGAATTTATAGGATCTGACTCTTTTTTCCAGTCAAATGCCATTGAACAATAGCATTAGTTAATTTTATATAAAAATCTTAATCTTTTTCAATTGAGTTCTCAGGTAATACAACTCTGTATTTAAAGCAACAGCAGCAGCAGTACCTTGAAATAAAGATTTTGATTTTGTTTCTTAGGGTTAACCTTTCGATGTGACGGTCGGTAGCAGATTAAGAGTTTCTGTAGTCTGTACTCATTCCGTATTGACTAGCTGTTTGTTCGTTATCTAATTATTAGTCTGCTATGTTGTTATTTCTGGAGAATTTTCGCATTTCTCTATCACGGGTCAGGATTTCAAAAATCTGCTACTTCTGTTTAAGTTTTACATTAGGCAGATTTATCTTTGTTGCCATTTTGAATTATATGCTTAGTAAAAATGCAATGTATAGATAGATTGCTTATGGAGTTTGTGTTACTTTTGCAATTATTAAAGTAATTAATAATATATTAAATTTTAAATGAATCTTGTGGGCTCGTAGGAATCATTTGCTCAGGGCTTCATAGTAATTCGTTCTAAAGGTGTAAATTATCTTATCACAGTATAGCTTTGTTCTAGATTTTCTTTTCATGAGGTCTTGATGTAGGTAAGCTGTCTTAACTATCGAATTACTACTGTATAGCTTATTATTTCCTCTATACTAGATATTTTGTTTCTAATTAATTGACTACTTTATGCTTTAAATTAAAATTTCGTTTCTAGGAGAATAAAATGTTTCTTTTTCTTCTTCTATGAAATTTAGGGCCTTTCATTATCTGTATAAAACTTACTATATTTTTATATAGTCTGGAACTTATATAATACATAGATTAAGGTAAATTAAAGTTTTTCTCACTAAGCTTAACGAATTAATCAAGTCTCCTATAATCTTTTTATTCTAGTAGTGTTTTCATAATTGCTAATTTAAATAATGTTAGCACAGTTACGTATTTCTCCTATGCCATTTATTTGATTTTAGTTAAACCATTATGCAATAAAAATAGAGATTTATTGATAGGAAAGCCGGTTTGATTAATTATAGATGATTTTCAGCTAACATAAATGCATAAATCTAATCTCTTAATTTCATCTTCAATTATAAAATCAAAGCATCTGTCTTAGCATACTATACTTACATACTCATAATAATTTTAACTTGGTTAAATACTTTTCTACAAATAAAAACTAGAGCAATGTTTTCCCATTACAATTCCTTTCATTTTATCCGGATAGATTATCATTATTTTCTTATATTAATCCAGATAAATGTGTATTTAGTTATTAGTAACTCTCATAAAGGCTTGAAAATAGTTTCCAGTTAAAAAATCACAATAATTTACTCTTAAACCTTACATTAATCTCTCAGTACATTCCTAAAGTTCAAAATTCACGTGTTT
This sequence comes from Condylostoma magnum, assembly GCA_920105805.1. Classification (NCBI taxonomy): domain Eukaryota; phylum Ciliophora; class Heterotrichea; order Heterotrichida; family Condylostomatidae; genus Condylostoma; species Condylostoma magnum. Next base: position 13,210 of record CAKKTI010000034.1, read on the forward strand.
AATTTAGCTTTACTTCAACTCGCAATTACAACTACAAAATTTAGCAAGTGATACTAGTGGTCCTTTTCCTCTAATTGCTAATTCCTTAAATGTAATTTCTTAACATATTTTTGAATACGGCTCTAAAATATTTACTTAATAGTCATGTGGGGCTTTCTAATCATCTTATAATAAAGTTTAATCTAAATCATTTTATTCTTTATAGCTTTATATAGTCTATTTGAGTTCCTTTTAAGGTAATAATTACTCTCACATTTCACTACTGCAAATATCACTTTCATATTTTTCAGAAGAATAAGATTTTGATTATACAGTCTAGCAATATGTCTCATTTGTATTTAAAAGACTTGGCTAGTATTTAGCATCAGGAACTTTTATATGAGGCTCTATTCCAATCCTAAGTTTAACCATGTTTTTATATATTAATTACTAGATAAACTTCTAAGCTTAACTGACTTCGTTTAAAACAATTCTTTGCCTACTAATGTCCGACCTCCATTAAGAGAAGTTAATGTGATTCTGTGCCTAAGAACATTAGTTTTATCAGCTTATCTAAGAAGTCATTTATACTCCTTACTTCCTACAAAATAATGATAGTAAATATCCTCTAAGAACGAGTATATGTATTACTATGCCTCATCAAATATATTCGGTAAAGGATCATTAATACATTGTTTTATTTTAGAACATAGCTAAGGAGGTAAATCTATTATATTTCTCTCTATATACTAATTTCAAATTTATCTAGCTAGGTACTTAGAAGGTTTAAATTTATAGTTGTTTACACTCATTCAAAAATACAAAGAACTCTCTGAGATGGTCTTGAAATCTGTTTAGGTTTCCAGTAATGACTGCAATTATCCTTTAAGAAATTCCTCAAAGGCAGTGAGTCCTTTCTTATTCATTAAAATCACTTAAAAGTTGTTTACCAACTCTTAGGTAAGACCACAGCTTACTTTTTCAGTTTAAAAGGATTTTACTAGTGGCCATATTGATGAAATGACCATTGCTGTATAATTTCGTAAAATTATGAAATAAACCCACATTTCTCCTATTAGAAGAGACAGTATTGAAGATATGAATCAGATTATTCCTATGATAAATAGTTCTGTATTCATTGAGTATTCATTTTTCACGTTTCTGATTTGATAAAGCGCGAAAACTAATAATAATTCTTCTAGAAAGCTTTGAAAAACAGCGACTCCTTGTACTAAAAATGGATAGCTGTTATCATACTGTACTGGGAAAATTTAACTAAACTACTGGAATAGTAGAAGAAATACACAAATTAGTATAAGCGGTGAGATCAGCATTAGTAAACAGCATAATAATCATTTTTAAGTAACTCTTTCATCTATATATACTCCACTCATGTCTAATTAACTTCTTCTATCACCCTTTAGATAAAATATTTTATACATCCTATAACTTCTTAATAAGTACGGGAAATACAGTAAATAGTGGGATAATAGCTCCATACACTAAAAAAACTAAAAACTTCTTACATTTTCACCGTCAGGTAGTCAATTCATAAGTACTAATAACATTAATATTATTTCAAACAGGTTAGCTCAATGGCTTGCATAAACGAGAAGAGGAGTACGACTTAATATTGCTCTTTTATCACTTCTTAATCAGAGAAAAAGCCCTGATATTAAGTATACTGCTAGGGTAGTTGCTCCTAAGCCTATATGGAAATAATCACCTCGAGACATTTAATTATTTTAGTTAAGGGAGCATAATTTTGAGATTTAAGAAATGGCAATTAAGTATTTTAGAAGTAAATCGGGAATAAATATAAGGCTTAGCATGATGAGCAGTTATAATAGTATATTAGGGTAATTTATGATAAATTGAAAGTAACAGAATTATAAAAGTCTGTATGCATTAATAAGGTACTGTAACAGTATAATACATTATATACATTTAAATCTTTTAGTAAAATGGAAGTTAAATTAACTAAACAAAGTATGAACATTTTATTCCCTAATTAAATCAGCAATCAATAATAAAGAGTAGAATTAATATATTCAAAGTGGTTTTTAAAACATACAATAATTAGTTATAAATTCCTTCAATAGTTTTATACAATCAGTATATTGGAAACACAATTGTATAACTTATATACTAATTTTCTTTGATTCATTATATAAATGGATTAAATACTCTATCTGTTTCAATAACTTCAAGACTACAAGCAATAACTAGACAATTTTTCCGAAACAACAGAAGAGTAAGTCCAAAATTCTATACAAATTGCAAATTAACTGAAAAATATGATAGCTAGATAATCAATCTTTTCTTCAAATGAAGAGATAGACGATCTTTTAGAAGAAACAATCCCTTTCCTTTCAGTATCCTATATCCACGCATGCATTTTACTTAAAGTTCCAGGAATGGAAAGAAGATCCGAAAACATTGAGTTCTCAGAAGGACTATTTGAAGATTTCCTAGAAACACTCGATAATTTCAGAATTCTGCCAAGTACAGTAAAGCGAATATGAAAAAACTCATAAGACTACAAAATACAAAGAGATGATAAAATAGCAATGCATAAAAGATAGATCGAATTAAGAGGAATTATTGAATAGAAGGAAATCTCACAATCCCATTAAGATTCACGACACATTAAATAATTTAATTTAGAAATTTAAGCGATTGATGCAATAAACCAACTGAGCTCAATACAGTTAGAAAAAGAGATGCTTAAACTAAGAGCTAACCCTCCCCCTTAATAACAGCTTGTAAAGGGGTAACCAACAATAATCCAAGTCACTCCAGAAAACGCTCATTTACTCCCAGCTTAAATATCCTCATCCAGTGACCTAGCAGCTATAAAGCAGCAATTGTAGCATTAGGTGTTTCAGCCTGCACACAATTTACCTACAATGAGCTTAGAGGAATATGCAGAATTAGAAATGCAGTAAATGAGGGAACGCGAGTAAAATTAAAAGCAAGAAGAGGAAGAAGATAGTGATGATGAAGATGTGATAGAGAGAAAGAGAAAAAAGGATTCTGAGTGGGATGATTGGAAAGATGAAAATGAAAAAGGAGGAGGAAATAGAATGGGTAGATAGCTTATTATAAAATAAAGGTTTTTATTTACATTTTTTAGAGTTTTGGTGACTAAATCATGTATAAAGAAGTATGTTATATTATTGACATTTTACAAGTTAATTTCTTACAGATGACCTTGCTCTTACTTTCTTATTAATTCTTGTATTTCTATTTCTGTTCAGTGTTTTACTTAAGGAAGATTAAGTTCTTTCCATTACAGTTTCTGAGGCTATAGTTGATTTTTATATTCTTGTTAATGGAGAATATGATCTTTAATTAGATTATCGTCTAGAGCTATTAGATCCCTGTACATTATTTTACTATAAAAGCCTCTTTTTCATCATTTAAATCCTCATACATTTTTCTTCATATTTCTACTTATAAAACTCCGCTCTGGAATGATCTCTACTATCTTATCTCAATTCAACCTATGCAAATTATCTTATTTTATCAGATATTTAAGACTTTATACTATCAATTGAAGTCTACTGTTAATGAAGTTATGATTTTATACTATTTGCTTCTTATGACAGTGCTTCACACTGCTTTTCCATGAATTAAATATTTCTTTATAATATCCCGGTAACTTCCATATCCTCTTAATCCTATTTAGATTTCTCCTATGACTTTAGCTTTCTCAACTTCTCTCTAAGCTTCCTTTCTTTTTCCGTGAATTAGCTCATTTCTTTATCATATACACTTTTACTTTATTACAACTTTTTATCACTTTCATCTAATTTTCCTTAAATATGCTCCATGTATAACTTCAACTAATGTTCTGTTTTTATATGATCTCTAACTTCTCCTTCCAATTTCTATAAGCTCTTCATATATTCCTTATCTCCTCCTTAGTAGTCTTAAATTGTAACTGATCTTTTCAATACTAATAGTTCTTTTACTGCATCTAAAATATGCTGAATGGCTTCCTCAGGGTCTAGTGTCTCAACCTCTGATTCCTCCATTAGACTATCATCTGGGTCATCTCTCTAAATGAATTTTACCATCTCACACATTCCTTGATATAGCAAAAGGCACATTTCCTTTACCTAAGTGGCTAAATTTGACATTTTAAATTAGACTATAGAAATTTTAGGTAAGAGTTATTGAGAGAGGTTTATTTTAAGGCTAAGAAACATAATTAAGTAAAGCTGTGTTGACTGGGAAATTTGATAATAGCTTTTAGTATGAGTTGAGGTTAATTTATGCTTATTCATTTCTATTGCTCAATGATTAAGTAAGGAAAAATCTTGCAGTTGATAGTTTATAATAGTAAATTATAGGAAATTATAAATAGCTTAAATTAGTAGGAGTTGCATTTTGGGGTATTTCCTAAGATGTTTACTCTTATTTAGGGTTATTATAAAGTATAGTCTTTTATTAGTGATTTTAGGATATATGCTAGTTATTGAGGTAGTATCTTAATCTTTAGTTAATGGTATATGCTATACAATTTACCTATTTAGCTACCATAAATAGTAAAATAGACTCTTAAAGATAATAATTCAAAGCATCATATCTATCTTATATAGGGATTATTTAAATTGTAGCTTATTTTTTAGCTGCTTTCTTAGCTTCTTTCTTAGCTTTCTTCTTTTCCTTTTTGCTTAATTCTCCACCTTATTTCTTAGCTCTTTTAGCTGCTTTCTTAGCTTCCTTTTTAGCTTTTTTCTTTTCCTTTTTGCTTAGTTCTCCACCTTCTTTCTTAGCTCTTTTAGCTGCTTTCTTTGCTTCCTTTTTAGCTTTCTTCTTTTCCTTTTTACTTAGTTCTCCACCTTCTTTCTTAGCTCTTTTAGCTGCTTTCTTTGCTTCCTTTTTAGCTTCTTTCTTTTCCTTTTTACTTAGTTCTCCACCTTCTTTCTTAGCTCTTTTAGCTGCTTTCTTTGCTTCCTTTTTAGCTTTTTTCTTTTCCTTTTTGCTTAGTTCTCCACCTTCTTTCTTAGCTCTTTTAGCTGCTTTCTTTGCTTCCTTTTTAGCTTTCTTC